>JAZGTJ010003610.1:1662-34570 GCA_036877575.1 Botia almorhae
TGTCATTGTATTAACCTGTAGCATCCAGTCCCTCGATCACAATGACAGGAAAAGCATCACCTCCGCATGACTCCACCTGTTCATCCACGAGCTGCAGAACTGCCTTTGACTCAGGGATAATGTCAGTACACTGGGATGGGCCGAGAAAGATTTATTCTCTTATTAGGCTGCTTTGTGTTTAAAGTACTAAATTCCATTATTTATATTCATCACCACCTGTGCATCAGTAATTAATCAGCATCAGTGTAAATAAGTGGCTTATGTACTGTATAAATAGTTGACATATTAAATATTAATATTCACTCTAAGTACCCCCCCCCCCATCTATGTGTACAAGGGAAAGTCTATGTTATAGGTGCTTTGCTGTGCCATTTCACCCCAAATTATCTATATTATCTTATTGATGTTCACGTAAATAAATAAATAAAAACATGAACATAACAAAAAATGAATTTAACAAATTTATGTTATATTAATAGTACGGATTCACTATATACATTAATATGAGATCATGAAAATGGCATGTACAATCATTTTGCAAGAATTACATCAGATTAAGTGCAGCATGTCAAACTGCGCCCAGTGCTTGAAATGTTATGTCAGCTACTCAGTGTGTAGGTCTATACCCCACAACCTGTTAAATAATGTTAAATAATGTTTTCAAATCGTACCTCTTGAAGAACTTTATAGGCTTCCTGCATACAGTAAAACACATCTGAGTTCCTGATGGCTAGTGTGGATGGGTGATCAGGTGGAGCTGCTGCGCCTGTGATGTACTGTCTCTCCCGCTGCTCCACTTGATAGTCAGGCGACCACAACTCCTGCCAGCAGTACTGACCATCGCGTTTGTATGAAAACACACATACTGATTCACTTTGCTGAAATGTCTTTAAGATTTCCTCTGAAAGACCCGTGGCGGATCGGTCCCGTATACAAAAACCTTTAACGACGCTATTTTTAACATCCGGAATAAAAGAAGACGCCTCAAAAATGTCGCAATCTCGTCCTAAATTTTTAGACAGTTTGGTTTTTATTTCTGCGTGAGCTTTGGCTTTTTGTACTCTGTTACCGCAGTCGACGTACAGTGAGAAGAGCTGATCACCGTCCGCAAAAAAGCGCTGATAATCATTTTGCAAAATCTGCGGGCTTGAGCTCAGTGTGAAATAAAGAGGCTCAGTGCCCAAATTAAACTCCACGGCAAATATACGAGAACACAGTTGTCCACAGCGAAACATTGCTCTCGTCAACATTGTGCACCGCGCCAGGCACTATATATAGAGAGCACACAGACTTCAGCTAGCGTGCAGTTTACAGAGAAACGAAAACAAAAGTAGGAGAGGCAGTCCGCTTACGTAACTCACCAAGAAAGTGAGTAAACTATCAGATAACAATTGTCAAGGGTACAATAAAATAACACAATAACGAGTTAGGTTGCATTTTACCTTTAAGTTTCCATTTTCCAGTGTACAGTAATTATGTAAGAAGTCATAACAATAAGAACAACTTTACACTTGTTGGAAAAACATGCAATTGAACTTGTAAATACACGTTATTTAGGTATTTGCTTCAACATTCACATTTTGTTACTATAACGTGTTATACATTTTAATACAGATGGCTTACACTGCATGAATCAAATATAATAACAATGTTATAATAATAAGGCTTCAGATATTTTCAGTTTGAGAATGAATGTTTATGTTACTAGGATCGTTTTCTTCGGCTGATGATGTTTATGACTAATCAGCTGACAGTGTTTGTCTTTCGTTTTCCAGTTCGGCCAAGAAAGAAATGAAACTAACCGCAACCCACAGAACTCCGTATAAAAGGGAGGCGTGAACTCTTCGTTCATTACAGTTTACAGACTTCCATCACGATGGCATCAAACCAGCTATTGCAACCAACTTTTGCCGAAGTGTTGATGCAGTTTTGTTTTAAGAACATCCGTAGCGTTGTTTCAGCCTTATGGTTATACGTTTGGATGTTGGTACCTGGCGCACAGGTGCGACAGACGCCTGTTGGCAGGAGCAGTCGCCCCAACACTCGCACCAAGGAGCAGAAAGATAAAGAGAGCTCTCAGCTGACTACTCCAAGCAGCGTGAATTACCATTTTACCCGGCAGTGCAATTACAAATGCGGCTTTTGCTTCCACACTGCCAAGACCTCGTTCGTCTTGCCTATTGAAGAGGCAAAGCGAGGCTTACAACTTCTGAAGGAAGCAGGTAATTAACATCTCACATAGTGTATCTAACGTCATGTATCAGCATGTCACTTATTTCAACATTGGTTATATTATCGATTGTCTGTTTTAGGAATGGAAAAGATCAACTTTTCTGGTGGGGAGCCTTTCCTGCATCAGAGAGGAAATTTCCTGGGAGAGTTGGTGCGATACTGCAAACAGGAGCTGGAGCTGCCGAGCGTCAGCATCGTTAGTAATGGGAGCATGATCAAGGAAAGCTGGTTTCAAAAATACGGTGAGAACCATTCAATTCATGACCAGCAGGGGGTAGCAAATTATAGTTTATTTGACAGTCGTGGTGTCCAGGCACATTTCGGCAATATTATGGCTATTAAGTTTGATTAAACCTCCCAAATATGAGGAATATGTAAAAAAAATTTAATTTTTTTTTATTTAGTTGTCACATAATTTAAAAAACAAATCATTTTGAAATGTGGGTTTTATTAAAAAATGCATAGAAAAACAAAAATCACACAGAAAATATAAAGTACATTGACTACAGTGTCATCATTTATTAATATTTTGTTTGTCCCCTCTTGTTTTTGATGACAGCAGTCATTGTCCTGGTACTCAATAAGCTTTTCACATGTGTCCCCCTTAAATTTTTCCTAAAGCTGAGCTTCATCTAAAACGCCAATCACATCTTTGTAACTTGCATATAAAATCTTTAATAATTTGTTTGAATACAGCATAAGGACATCATATTTATAGTTCGGACCTCAATTACATAACTCTAATAGTTCTTCAAAGAACATTGGGTTACAACTGTTGTATTCGCCACTGTGCTTATGTAACTACTTAATTTCTCTCTCATCTTTCACAGGTGAATATTTGGACATTCTGGCCGTTTCTTGTGACAGCTTTTATGAAGACACCAATAAAGCCATAGGTCGAGGTCAGGGAGGGAAGAGTCATTTGGACAGTCTGCATAAAATTCATAACTGGTGTCGGGAGTATAAGGTGGCATTCAAAATCAACTCAGTTATCAACACCTTTAATGTAGAAGAGGATATGAGAGAGCACATCAGCGCTCTGAACCCGGTGCGATGGAAGGTAAGTTTGCTTAGTTTACTACAGTTCAAATACAACTAATGGTGTAGGCTGCTGATCATATGAATAGAAGCTTTCTTCAAGCTCAACTAGTAGAGCATGACGTTAACAAAGCCAAAATGACAGATTTAATTCCGAGTGAATGCATCTATTAACAAAATAGATAAAAGTGTCTGCCAAATGCATAGATGTAATGTATTGTAATGTGCACACAGGTTTTCCAGTGTCTGCTAATTGAAGGTGAGAATGTTGGGGAGAACAGTCTCCGTGAGGCAGAGAAATTTGTCATCAGCGATCAGCAATTCCAAGACTTCCTGGATCGCCACCAGAGCATTGAGTGTCTGGTTCCAGAGTCTAATCAAAAGGTAATGATGAAAAAACAAACTCATACCTTGTCTCAATTTTTAATTCAAATCAGCATTTTAAAGTAGCTTACTATCCGGAAAGTAATGTGGTTTCATTGCAGCAAGCAAACATACTATACAGTTTCAAATCATACCAAATAATTTGTTGTACAAGTATGGATTGCTAGTTCTGAACTAAAAAATAAAACAGTGATCTGTGCAATATTTTTCACCACTCTATTCTGAGCTAAGAGCTGAATATAAAGCACTCTATTGTTTTGATATAAACTGTTTATTTACACGTCTGTTTTCCTGTGCAGATGAGAGACTCCTATCTGATTCTTGATGAATATGTAAGTTATGTCATATACATGTCTTAGCATCTATTAAATTTATTTTTAATTACTGTGTAAAGGATTTCTTTTATATTAGATTAAGCTATCATTACATCCTAAATAATTTCTTTATATTATATTACACTATTATCACTCTGTAAATTATTCCTTTGCATTACATTGTCATCATATCAGTAACAGAGAGATTACAAATAGGAATATAATAAGGCCCACAGTAATTTACCTCCTATTTTCTTTCATTTCAGGCTTCACATTTTGTTTTCTGTCACTGGATAATCTTTGATCTCTTATTATTCAATGCTAATATCATAAGAATGAGTAAATCATCATAATTTGTTTTTGCAGATGCGTTTCCTGGATTGTAGAGAGGGAAGAAAAGATCCATCAAAGTCCATTCTGGATGTCGGTGTGGAAGAGGCCATCAAGTTCAGTGGTTTCGATGAGAAAATGTTTCTTATAAGAGGGGGAAAATATGTATGGAGCAAAGCAGATATGATACTGGACTGGTGACTGTTTTAAAAAATGCTACCAAAAATGTATTTTAATATTAAATGTTACTTTAAAAAAAATATTTGTTGCATGTACATTGCAGTAAATGACAGGTGAAAAACAGCTAAATAGATAAAATAGTTGGACTGATGTGTAAATGTCCATATAAATTAGGAGGCTCTCCTGCATTAAAGTATTTGAAATAAATAAGAACTGTTTGCTTTTAACTTTAGGCATTATTCTTCTGTATAAGATATACATAAATAAAACATATTTTTATATTTGTTTGTATTTATATTTTATGCATAATCTTTCAGCTGTTAGCTGTTATACTCCTCTTTATCTGTACTTTTGTTTATGGACTCATTCAATTCTTATGTGAAAAAATTTCTTATGTTAAAATTTAATTCTTATGTGAATTCCTGTGTTACTATTGGATTAATTTAATTCAATTACAGTATAATATTTAATATATAAGAAAAATAAATAATTTTCTTGTTAATGTCTTGTTGGCTGTTTTTTGTATATATAATTGTTTCAATGGTTTAAAGAGCAGGTATATTTAACACATTTAACCCATTTTAAAATCAAGGTACTGGAACCAGACTTTGTGACAGACAGTCAAAATAGATAGATAGACAGATAGATAGATAGATAGATAGATAGATTCAAGTTGTAAGGTTCAACTTGTGTATTGCACCCAAAGAGGGCGCTAGTGTTGAGCTTTCGCTTTGGAGAGACATACATACATAGATACAGACGCACTGTGTCTTTACAGCACAGCAGTAGGAAATGCTCAGACTAATGGCGTCTTCACAACGGATCAAATGATTTTCATATTTGCCTGCAAAACTTCATGAAGATATAAGGTAAAATAAACATGTATCTGTCCTAAACTAAAATGCTCTTTTATCTGCGTTCTTTGTATCTACATATGTTCTACATCGACTTGAAAGGTAATTTCTGTAGCGTTTGTCCTTTAAAACTATGTGTATATATCAGCCAGCTTGATATATATTGAATGATCACACCTTTTATGTATTTGGCAGTGCTCCATTGTTTACATTTCAGCTATAACGGTGAACTCTACTTTCTTCCTGGATGTACTGTTCTGATCAGATGTTTACCGGTGATTTCTATGATGGCTGTTTACTATAATTTTTGCTTAGGTTACTGTCACATTAAGATGGCTTTGTCTCAAAACCTTGAGCTGCTAACAGCGTAACGTACAGCGCAATTTTGGCCATTATAAGTGCGTGCAACGTTTTGCATCATTGTGTACAAAAAATGCTGCACGCGCCTGTGATGCACTGAAATGCTGCCTAAGTAAAGCTTGGCCCTTCAAAGCAAATGCGTTGAATTGTCATTAATTAACTGCAGTTTGATAAATAAATGCCGGTTTGTCAGCTTGTGGTGTTTGACATGAACCCTTAACGAACATTCGTGTAGCTTTCACTTATAGCGATTTTGCGTGCGTGCACATTGTGTAGTTTTCACAAAGGGATGAAGTGGTCTTCCCTGAGTTGTCAAAACTAGCCGGTGATCTTCTACACAGTAGCAGGCTGTAGATACTTTCAGAACATCTCGTTAATGGTTGTGAAGGCAGTGTGTTGGTGGTTTTGGTTTTGATCCATGTATGCATTGATAATTTTTTGTAAAACAGGCATACAGTGCCTTGATATTTTGTATTGCTATAGTGAATGTCTTATATTTGTCTCGAAAACATATTAATAGACCTTGAAATAAAGTCTGAAAGTCCAAATTTTGATTATGGAAAAAGAGCATGCTAATATGTGTGCGGTTTTATTGAGCTATACAGTTTAGCTGGTGGCATCAAACTCTTCTTGTCAAAATGTAATATGCTGTAAAGGAAGTGGGTTTATCTTGGTGTGACTTTTGATTTTGTTAGTCCTCACAAGTAATTAGGTTTGATAACGCTTTGTTGGTACATGACATTGTTTACTCAATTTAGTGCTCTGGTATTTCCCCCCCACCTGGCATTTATAAGTCCAATGCTTACAAGCAGTTTGTATAGTATTCATTATTTTGGCTCAAAGTGATAATTTAGATGTGCTAATGTTATTTGTTACTTTAAACAGTAACAAAACATTTAATGCTTTAAGCATTTAAGCAAAGCTTAAAGCATTTAAGGATATGTACAGTATATAGGCCCCTGCACTTCAGAGAAGGACTTATGTATGGGATTGCAGTGGTCTGTTTACATTAGGGAAGAGTCCTTATCTGATGAGTGTGTTATCTAATGTTGGATTTGATGCATTTGAAGCCTATGATTATTTTTGCTCTCTATCTAGTGTCCTCTGTAGAATGCCAAGCGCTCTTGTGCATTTGCTTGAGAGGACATTTTTGTACACTTATATACTGTATCACTAACTTGTGATGGGTTTGCTCTATAACAAAATAGTAACAATAATGGCCTATGTGCTGAATGTGATATAATATTATGTAATTTCACCATATAAAATGGTAAATTGTACAAAGATTAGATAAGTGTGTTAGTCATAACAAACAAAACTATGCTTCCAAGTGACGCTGCTTGCTGATATTTCCACACCATAAACAGACAAGTTTCAGTGTTTACATTTTGGTCATTCAGCTGCACTGGCAGCCTTTAAACTTAGTCATCTGTTCATGAAATGAAACATAAATGCTTAAATGTTGGGCTAGTAGTTATCTTAAATGTGACCTAAAACTTTGAGAATAAATAACTCTAATTAGCTTGACATGGCCATAACAAACACTAATTAATCTTCCTGGTCTTTGTATTTTATGTACCTGACTTGAAATCTGTTACCACTTGAATTCTAACCATAAATCCACAAAGATAGTGACTAGCTGTCCTGTTGTTACCTTCCTTAGACAAGCTCGGCAGTTAAGCATACCATATTTTTAACCATAAAACGGCCTTGTTTGACATTTTCAGCCCCCGCACACATATATTTTAAACACTAAATGCATTACTGAGCACTTAAAGCTGTTGAGTTGTGGTCAACAATTGGTAATGTGTGGACTCCGGCATAAAAGGACCATTTTGCAATTGAATTACAAGAGGCAGTATGACAACATGCCTCTTGTTTAACTCAGAATCTTATTGCCATACCAGCTAATGAATAATGAATGACAATAAACTTTCCCAATCATATATTATTTGCCCTATATAATTTTATAAGATTCCCTATCAGTTACCACTGAATGCCTCCTAAATCAAACCTGTATTGCTGTAACGGCACAATATGATTGTTTTTTTAATCATAATTAAGTAGTAATTATTACTACTGTAATTATTAAGTATAACCTAAATGCTGCTTCTTAATAATATACCGTGTTTTTGGTATTAGCCGGTCACCATTCCTGTTAGTGATATCAAAAGCTGCATTGTTGCTTCTTACCAGCTGTGGCTGAGAAAGCAGTTACTGCAAAGCTTTGTAATGCAGACACTGACTAGGCTGTCTGGCTCACAGAAGGTGACCTCGACTGGGTTCAGACCTAATCAGAATTGGAGGATTATTTTTTTTTTGAAAGTTGCATGTAAACAAATAAGTCAATTGATAAGTCAATATTCCAAGAACACACCCCCTGAAGTATGTGCTTTAAAAGCTGCAGTCGTTCCCTAATCACATTCAGGGTTTTTTTGAGCCAATCAACTGACCTGCATTAAAGTGATGTCATTACAACACTGAGTGGTTGATGGCACCCCAAAAACATGCAGAGAAACTTCTTTACTAGCAACTAACCTGAGCTTTGATGTAAAATGGCCGCAAACAAAAGCCCTGTTAAAACATTTATAATATAATATAATATAATATTTGTGATTTATATGTTGCTTTGAATAGAGAATGCTGTTTCGGTTTTAATAGTGTAGTTATAGCATCTACCAGTGGGTAACAGGTTGTCAACCCATGATTCATACTGGTAATGTTGGTAAATTACTTCACGTGCATGCAGTGTGAAACGGTTGACCTTTTAGTGAACAAGCCTGCAGCAAGCTTGTGATTTAAACTGTAGTCTACCTGAGTGACAGGCATAATATTTTATTCATTCAGTTGCACAGTTGATATCCACTCAAACCTGAAGGCTCACACCCACCCCAGTGCATCAAGCATTACCACATGTGGCTGGTGATATAATAAGTCATTTGCATGGTAATAGCTTGATGGCAGTGTGTGAACTCATTAGGCAATCCGTACTGGACATTATGCAAAGGTACTACACAGCATCATCCAAATGCCTGTACTTCATAATGGTAAATGTGGCACCTTATTATCAACAGTTGAATATTACAAACAAACGTGAAACAAATTATATACTCATACATTGTGAATTGAAGTATTGTGAAGTATTGAAATCTTTTTTATTATTTAAGTTTGGTATAATTGTTTATGTGCCACCTCTGTCTGTTGAATGCTGTGTTAAAAAGCCTGTAAATTATTTTTGTATTATCAGCACTTTATTGGTCAACAGCTTAAACTCAGTGACTGACTCAGTTACTGACTCAGTAACTATTGGTAGCTGCTGTGGCTTGCTGTCACAATTTTACAAGTCTTTACTTCAGTAGGCATAACTTAGACCCTGGTTCTCCCTTTTACAGGCAAAAATTAAATTAGTTAACTAACTGGGTTTTTACACTGGTAATTAACTCTGTTTATGAACACAGCAGTGCAGAATTTTGATATAGCACCAACCAACAGCTTTCCTGTAGCTCAGTGGTTAGAGCATGGCGTTAACAACGCCACGGTCATGGGTTCGATCCCAGGGATTGCACATACTCAATGTATAGTGATCAATGTGTAGTATAATGCAATGTCGCTTTGTATAAAAGCGTCTGCCAAATGCCTAAATGTAAATGTAAACCATTTTGTGTCTTAATAGAGCATATTGTGTAATATTTCAGATGCTGTAGCAGGGTGAATGTGCATGCAATGTGTTTCTGTCAGTTTGTGTTTGACGTGTCAGCAGAGGTGAGGAGACCAGTTTAGGCACGTTGTAAATTCTGTGCTGATCTTCTGAGTCATATCTGCAGCCTATAGGCGACTACTGTACCCTTCCTGTCTTAAATGTATTTTCCTGGTAACAGTAAGAACATAAGTATCTGCATATCAGAAAAACCATTTATCGGAAGAGTTGACATTAATTTATGTTGGCTAAATGTTTCATTTTATGTTTTCTTAGATCAAAAACATTCACATTTTTCTTAAATTAGAGAGGTTTGACTTTATTTCCTTCTTTTAATTCAATTATGTGTTTTTTAATACGCAGAACCTTGAGAGACAACAGATGGCATTCTTAAATAACCTTAGGCTTTCAGTATTTGACAGAATACTTGTCATATCCACTTAATTTTTCAGGCACCAATGCTGTGCCACAAGGCTTCTGCAGAGGGAAGCTGTCCATTTTGATCTAATTTAGTTTAATTGTGACATGGCTGATGTTTTTTTATTTGTAGACAGAGTGACCATAGATGTTCAGTAGAGGAATCTTATTCTGGGAGGTTGACCTTTACATAGAAATAGGAACTTTGATGAGACTGTCTTTGTTTTCCGAAATGTCAAGATATTTAGGCTGAGGGAGTCTGAGAATCCGTTCTGCACATGTCACTTCCTCGTGATTTTGTTTTCGTAATCATTAAAGTGACCATTTCCATGATATAAGCAAATTGTTTCAGCTTATACTGTTGGAGAAAAACCTGGTCGTACCAACTTAACAAGTGATTCTATGTGATTTCCAACCAGAAGTATGTGTATTCCAAGTGAAACAATTTTGTTGCTTTTTTATAGTTTGTTATAAATTAAAAACTGACATCTTAGATTTCTTCAATTAATTTTGGTCTTTCTTTAGAATGTTTCTCCATAATGTTTCCCTCAACTGTTAAAGCTTAAAGCTCAGGTGTCTTATTAAATGGAGGGAGTTATAAGTGAGTCTTTTTCACTTACTGTCTAGATTATTTTTTGAATCATTGTAAGAATGTCTGATGGCAGTGTGTGAACTCATTAGGCAATGCGTACTGGACATTGTGCAAAGGTACTACACAGCATCATCCAAATGCCTGTACTTCATGATGATAAATGTGGTACTTATTTATCAACAGTTGAATATTACAAACAAATGTGACGCAAATTATATACTCATACATTGTGAATTGTTTTTTAAGTATTTCTAATCTTTTTAAGGTTTTTACACTGGTAATTAACTCTGTTTATGAACCCAGCAGTGCAGAATTTTGATATGTGTTTCTGACAAGGATATTAGATTAAAAAGTCTGTTTTGGAACAGGGTTATCCAGCTCATCCAGACCTCCACAAGCTTAGCCGGGATCTACTAGCTGGAAGTCCATCTGATCAGTCACCTAAGCCAGCTTAGACCAATTAATGACCAGCTTCAACCAGATCGAAAACATCTACAACCAGACAGAAACATCTGTGTTTTTTGTCAAAAACAAGCCATTTCTTGGATCGATTATTAGATATATAGATGCTTATATTGATTATTAGATGTATAGAAAGACACCATGATGATCCTTTTCATAAAGCTGTCTCATAATGATCCCATCATCATAAACATCCCATGATGTTCAAGGGAACTTCTGGGTGTCATGAGAGACTGATGGCATCATGAATGATGCA
Source organism: Botia almorhae (assembly GCA_036877575.1). Classification (NCBI taxonomy): domain Eukaryota; kingdom Metazoa; phylum Chordata; class Actinopteri; order Cypriniformes; family Botiidae; genus Botia; species Botia almorhae. Next base: position 12,779 of record JAZGTJ010003610.1, read on the forward strand.
TGCCAGGGCTGAAGGCTGCCACTGGCCCACGTTTTCATGCAAGATCCTTATTGTAGGCCTTGCCTGACTCACTGAACAACAAATAAACCCATGATACAAGAAACGTAAAGGATGATCTCATCTGTTTCAGCTAAATAAAGAAGCCGATTTGTAGCTGGGTTTAGTCTTCAGTTCAGTCTTCACCTCTGTGATGAAGGCTGCAGATAATTGTTCCTGCTCACTGCGGGTGATTCACCTCTGGGATCCCGAAGTTTGTAAAGACAGAGCCAAAAATAAAGGAGTGCTCAGTCACATTGGGTTATAGATGTGGGTCATTTGGCAAGGGCAAACAAACAGTGTTAGAACAGTGACGTGTGTGCTACATTTTGACCATACACCAGATTTTATCATTACTATCATTACAGTGTTATGGGCAACTGAAGGTCTTGGCTTAATGCACTGGTGGCGTCTGTTTTCATTAAAGCCCTGACTAACTGATTTACCTTTATTGGAGCATAGAAACAGAAGATGAGAAAACCTTTAAGTTGTTTCTCTTTAACACCAGTGCGATAAATGGAAAGCAAATATTGACGCCTTCTTAATCCTCCTGCTCTGGCATTTTTATGTGTCTAATAAGATATAAAGAAGCCTTCTCTAAGCGTTATATTTTTTTTCTCTGAGAGTCAGTTAATCTGCCAGCCATGGTCACACTCTCAGAACTGTGAAACAAAGCTAAATTCATGGTCCGTGTGCTTATGTGCACACCTACTGCATTCTGTTTTTACGGTTTAAGGACTAGCTCTTATAAAACTGATATTGAGATTAGTTGTTGGTTTTTGTTGGCATTCACTCTGTCACATGGTGGTTTAATGAGGATATACATTTTGACAGGAAGCTAGAAATGACCTTTAAAGCAAGACAAACTCAATGCTGGTGTACCACCTTATTGGAGCACTCACACAGCCTGCAGTCAGAGAGGAGTGGAGAACACACTTGCTTTTCACCGCAGCTTCTCCATTCCTGCTAAAGAAACATTCCTGTATGTTCCTGTATTTCAACACCTGTTTGAAGCTCCTGCAAGCCTTTGGTGTCATTTGTGGTGTCTGTAAATCAAGCCTGAATACTTTCATGGGGTTTGTTAATATAAATGATTTAGGTCTTAAATTAATCCTGTTATATATCAGAGAATATATGAGCAACTATATATATATATATATATATATATATAAACCTATATGAGCAATTTACTTGTAAGAACATTTGTTTGGGCCACCCAAACAATTGTGTGAATATTTACTAGATGTGTGGGTTTTCTGCAAGTTGAAAAAAAAGTCTTAGCTTTGTAGGTAAAAACGTGGATAGGACCACTCACCAAAGCACCATAACACTCTTGTAGCCAATTAACAACGGGGCTGTATGCACCAGGTGTTTGTCTTTGCCTGTGTTGCATAGCATTTGTTATTTTAAGGGCAGATCAGTGAAGGTAGGGTTCAGTCTGGGTGTGTTTCAAATATCATCAGTTTCTCAGCAATTACTTACTGCACCTTTAAGTTAAAAATTGTGGCTAGCTTCATCAAAAGTAGCAGAGCTCCAGGGGGAATCACGTTCAGTAGTTTGACCTTAACAGATTGGAGGCTGGTAGATCATTTCAGGCCATATGCAGGAGTGGATGGTGAAAAGAAATGAAACTTCATAACAATTGAACTTAAAACGCTTTTTCTTGGACACGCAGAGGAGATTATATAAAGATCAAGGCGTGTAGACGTGTTTACTGGGCATCATTTTGCAAGAGTAATTGAAGATTATATGAGCAAGACTGTTTATAGTTGTCTGTCTATTCTTATCCCAGCCTGGTATGCTTCTAGCATCTGATCTCATTTGGGGAAATATTGTCAGAAAGTGTTATGAAATTTTAAGGTATTACATTATGGTTGTGAAATGTTATGCTTTTATACTCATAAATAAATGAGGTTGCAACTGTGCCCATGGTGCCTTAAGCTTCTGCTCTTTTGAAGAATGATGGTGTGTACAGCATAAGCCAGATAAAGTTGAGAAGGAAAGTACTTTATGAGTGAAGGAACATTGTGTTCAAGTTTGCGGATAAAGAAACATCAGGTTTTTTTTATTTTTCAGGCATCAGTTTCTCTCAGCTATGTGAGACTGACCCATTTATCTGTCAGAACAAATCAAGGAGACCAGCACAAGACCTCTGAGATGTTTCACCCTCTCATATCTGAACATCTAAAGATCTTTGGACTGTTTAACAGTAAGAACTTTATGGAAGACAATAAGGTGGACTCGCAATGTTTACTTTTATTTTTTGTACAGAACATCCCTTGAGACACAGTAAAACTTTTCATGGTAACCATAGTACCCATGTATTTTTCCAGTAACAGAAAACTATAATTGTTGCTACAACATCAATATGGGATCTTCTTTAAAACATGTTTTTCAGAAAAAGCTAATATTAAGTTACCACAGTTTAATTGTAAGAACTATGACATCTGATATGTTATTTTGGTGACTGTATGGTGAGGGAATATCAAACTTCTGTGATGGAATATCATTTTAAAGAATAGCTTGTTTGTAGTCATATTCAGCAGCCAGTGAGTCTTGTAAGTTACAATGGGGAACTTTTTGAGACTGTAGATCATGTTGCAGCCTGAGCTGAAGATAAATGATTGTTCTCCTGCTCAGTGATCTGATAAGCAAGTGAAATATGAGTGCTGAGATGTTCTCTGAGGGCTGTGTTATTGTGGATTACTTGTATTGTTTCGTTGTTGTTGCTGTGTAGGGAACTGATAATTGCTGTGAATAATGCAGCTCAGTGAACTAACTTTCCCTCAGCACAATCTTTTTATGGAATATTTGTCACTGCAAAATGTGAAGGTTAATTCAGAAAACCTGTTAATAGGGATGAAATCGTTAAGAATTTAACAGTTCTGCGTCGTATTCCAATTTCTTAAAGGGATAGTTCACCTAAAAAGATTTTGTCATCATTTACTTAATGTTGATCCAAACCTGTATGAACCTTGAGAGCTTGAGAGAGTGATGTAAAAGCGCTGAACTCGGCCTGCAAAATCAGCTTTTTCTAACATCTCCACTCTTCAGATACAGGAGGCCACACTGCTGCATTATCAAAAAATCTATACGTCACCCCAATTGACTTAAAAAGCTAAAACAGGCCAAGAGTTTTGTGGAAATGATGAGTGATTTTACTCAACTTAAGAGCACTTCCTGTAGAGCTGGAAGAAACATTTAATTCCCATCTTTTATCAGCTGACTGTCTTGTTATTCACGGCCTCTTTGTTCTTATTTGTTGTTTGAATCTTTATTTATTGTGGATTCACAATACACCCCTGATGATTGTAAGATACCTGAAGTTGCTCATAGTTCACTTTTCACAACATCTTTGTAAAATCCTTCAGGGCACAGAGTTTCTGCCCTGCCTCCTGCCACGAGTACAGAATGGAATCCGTCATAAATACTCAAACCACCTCCAGCAGAACAGTAGCTGCCTCGTGCCCCCTTCCCACGTTGCTTAGCAGCCAAGCCAGAGTGTTGACGTTCTTGCAGGCGCTTCCTGTAAACACTTAAGAATACGCAAGCCTCTCTGTGCACAACAGCCCACTTCAGTGTGAGAAAAATGGAAAGCACTGAGAGTCTCATACTCAGAACTTCTAAAAATATCCCTCTCCTGAAAAGTGTAAAATGGAGAGACGTAGGCAGGGAGGAAAGTGTGATTTGTTTTTCTTCTCACTCAACTTCCTCTCCTGCTCCAGCAGCACCAGATGAGATACATTTGCTTCGTCTTGCTGGCCTGGCTCATTCCCGTTCTTTTACAGGCAGACAGCACTCCCGAACATATCTCGGAAAGCGCCTCAAGGCCGCGCTTTTGGTTACATAATATAAATGGGGGTAAATGTACTTGACCCTTTCACCACTGCATCTATCGGACTATCCTTCTCTATACAAATTGTAGCTGATTTAATGTGCATTTAGAAGGTTGCCTGCCATGGCAGTTGTGATACAGTGGATATTAGCGTCTTGGCATTAAAGGTGCACTTATCGTAGGTGGACCATCAGTCAGTGGTGTGGATTGACAGCGGTTAAAAGCTTTGTTCTATTTGTGTTGGTGTACTAAAGCATGCAGGCTTCCTATAATAAGACCTGTTATATGTTTCAGCTCTGCAACAGGAACCATGACCACTGCTAGGTACCGACCCACCTGGGATTTGGCTCTGGACCCACTTGTGTCTTGTAAGCTGTGCCTAGGAGAGTTTCCTTTGGAGCAAATGACCACCATCACGCAGTGCCAATGTGTCTTTTGCACCATGGTAAATATCTAAACATAGAATTCAAAGTTCAAACACATAAAAAAGAGCAGCACCCCCGCTGACCAAACGAACAGCAGAGCTGGTCATTGCCAAATGCTGCTGTTTTGAATTCCATCACTAGGAGTGTGGGAATCAACAGGTGCCTGGTGATACAATACTATATGAACACAGTGGTCACAATTATATGATCATGTTTTTAAAATGTATAGTGTGTAGTTATTTAAGACTGTGATACATGATTGTTCACAATTGAAATGTACATAATTGACAGTTTTCTTACAGACTTGCTCTCAATGGTGGTAAAATTTCAGTTTCCCAAAAAAACATGACTATCAAACATGAATATCAACATAGTATTGTGAGGTAAAATATAGCAATACATTGATATTGTTTCTCCTAGTCCGTACCAGGCCTGCTAGCAATCTGAAATGGCAAGTTTTAATTGGTCACTTACTAAACTCACTAGAAAGACCATGTTGGTCTGGTTTTGCAGGTAAATAGGATGGATGTTCTAGTACACATCTAGACCAGCAACAAACTAGCATAAACCATTCTGGACAGCGTGAAAATTTCCATTAGTTTTAGTTGGTCTTTTCAGCAGGAACACAAAACAAGTGTGACTCATGAGGGTGATGATGTGCTTTGAGTCTGCTTGACAGTTGCTGAATCACTCTGATCACTAATATTCCATTGACAATAAATATGTGTAATTTAAATTTCATCCTCTTAATTCAAGACTCATGTTTTGTATCTGACCTCATCTATGTTTGTGCATCACAAAAAGATTAAATAATGTCTAAAGTTTTCTTTAAGGCTTAGGGTTCAGATAAGGGTGTAGTTATTATATTAATTAATGTATTTTTTAAATCTTGTATTGGGTTTAGATTAGTTGTTTTATTTTATTAAAATATTTTAAGCTTAATAGTAAAATAATACGAGTCAGTGGACTGTCCGTGCCATTGTGTTTTCTCTCTCTGGATTATTTTACCATTGATTTGTCTTTAGCTTTCACTATTATACAAATGGAACATCTCAAAATACACTGGTCAGATACTTACATAAGCCTCAGACATTTTAAAATGTGTCTAAATTCAGTACAGAGTTCACGGCTATATCGGGAACCTCATCAGGCCAACTAAACTCTTTTATGCCAGCAGTGTGATTCACAGTCCAGTAAAAATATTTCTTGGTTCTTCAGACCCTCTGAGGTTTGCAGTTTCCTTTTGCTGCATTTTAGCACTGATCTCAGACCAGGTTATTTATGGCTTGAGGTTGCAGGCAACAGTTGGAAGAAGGAAGCTGGATCTAGAGTGGGGTAAATGATAGAATATCTTCTCATGTAACTGTGAGAAGCCTTGTCTTGTGTTTGGAAAGGCTGTAAGTTCACAACCTTTCCAAACATTGTTGAAAGCTCACATTTCTAAAGTACACATTGTTTTTTGTTTTGTTTTGTTAAAAAGTGAAGCATAAAATAAGAGAGGTTTGTCATGGCCTATTAAAACAGTTTGCATACTGAAAGATAATTAGTCTTTGAAAAGTGACTGCGTCTTCATTAAATTGAGACATTATGCAGGGTAATTGTTTTGAGAACATTAACAGTTCATTACGAGTGATGTTTCTCTGCTCACTCATAGACACAGTAAGCTACTCACTTGTAAACACAGTAAGCAATGTAACACAAGGAATTTGTTTACACAATGCGTTTTTTTTATCTTGTAGCTTGTAGCGTTATTAAATGTTATGTAATTATGTGTCTTTTTAAAGTGCCTGAAGCAGTATGTGGAACTACTCATCAAAGAAGGCTTTGAAACTGCTATCAGCTGTCCAGACTCAGCCTGTCCAAAACGTGGACATTTACAGGAAACTGAGGTACGGTCAACATACATATTCAAATGCAATACACTGTACCATATATATTTTAAAATACTAATATTAAAATAAATTTTTGATCTTTGTAAAGCAAAAAAGACACATTTGTATATTTTAACTGGAAAAAAAAGAATAAAAAAAACAAATTTAAACAGCAATATGAATTCATTTTTATTGTGTAATAGCCATTATGTTGTGAAACGTGTTCACTTAGGTACTATGTATATTACAGTATAGGACTTACTGTTTACTTGTCAGGTTCTATGTTCTAGAAAAATGGCACTTAATAAATATAATTAATAAAATAATGACAGATTTGCAGTTGTAATATATTGTGTAGTAGCCATATTAAAAAAGCAGTAATACACTTGAGGCCAAGTCTGAGGTCAGTCTGAGGGCAGGGTTTCTCCTCAGGGCTGCAGGCTTTTTGTGAGGGGTTGTAAAGTATTCAAAGCTTCCATGCAGTTAAACCAGAGAAATCAGATCCAGGTACAAAGTCTTAGTGCAACTGATGTGTTGCTTTGGTGGCCCATAAGGGTAAAGTGTGTCATTTCTGTGCACTAGTGTCATCAAATGGAATTGCAAAAATAATGACTGTTTGCAAATAGGTTTAAACACTGAACTCTGTGCCAGTGTTGCTCTGTACATATTCCTACTTTGAAATCTTAAGACAGATCTTAGGTGATACATTGTGTATATATCTGATATTTGCATTGATTTTGGAGTGATATAAAATTACCTCATTGCACCATGCTCTACCAATCGAGCTAGGTGTATAAGATATATTGTAGATATAATGGGTAGATATAATTATTTAGCTACAACACCTAGTCCTATTTTTAAAACAGTGATTAAACTAGACATCACGTTTTTTATCTGCTCTGTTTTTCAAGGTTAAATTGAAATTTTAAAAAGCAATATCTACAAAGCAAGGAGTGCTTTTTTTATTCATCAGACCACACTAAGCATAATTGCTTCTTTGTTCCCCCATTTCTCTCTCTTTGTCTGTCTCTCCATCGTTCAGATTGAATGCATGGTAGCTACAGAGATAATGCAGAGATACAGGAAGCTGCAGTTTGAGAAAGGTGAGTGGAAGCATCCTAACTGTCCATCTGGGGGGCGATCAGCATCACACAGCACCTGATCCGGGCACGTGCGCATGTTTGATTCTGGAGAGCTTCATGCTTGCTGTCATAGATGGATAAGGGTGACTCATGGTAGACAAATAGGCCAGAGGTACAGAGGTACGTGTGAGGATGAAGGTAAAGTGAGTGGACTCACAATGGTCACATGGTAGTGCAGCTGACATCATGCAGTCAGAGAATAGATGCTTTAACCTGTCTGTATCTCCGCCACAGCCTGCCATCTGCCAACATGTATCAATGTCACCCCGTAGTGCAACCTCATCATGTTCACTGTCTTTGTTCTTATTTTCAATGTTATTTGGACTTTATGCTAGAGTTGAGCAGAGTGGAAAGGTCAGGGAACAGGACCAGGGAATGACACAAGCAAGATTCAGAGTCACTTTGTCCGCATGAGCACCATGAGCACTATTAAAATTTTGAAAAGCGTACCACCCACCAGGCAACTGGCTCCCTCAATTGTTTTAACATATCTTTTAGAAGACTTAAAGGTGAGATGTTTATTTCAAAAAGATATTAACCCAGAGTTAAGCCTGGAAGCCCTGTCTGTGCCTAAACTGTCATGGAATGCCTTTAATTTAACACATGTAGCTTCAAGTCAGACATCTAGACGATTAAAAGGATTATTATAAGGAGTAATTTATAGTCACATTAATTGGATAGGCTTGATCAAAAGCATGACTGTTGTCTTAAACAGATAAGGCCTACGGGTCTTAAGCTCCGTGCCTTTGATAATATTTATCAGTAGGGGATCTCAGACTTGGAAATGTCTCCAGTAGTTTGAACCACAGGAAACATTTGCTTGAGTGATATTCAGCTTCTACCTCCTATGGTTTATTACATGGCTTTGAAAACAAGTGTAGGAGAGAAGGATAAATGTGGTTACATGTGGCACTTGTTACAATGCTGAGTTGTTGTGAAATTCATTATGGTGTGTATTGGCCTTAAAGGGACAGTTTACATTTACCCACATGCATGCTATTTAAATGCAGGTGAAAAAGAATATTCTGGCCTTCTTTATCATGAAAGTTAACTGGTTCAATTAATAGTAATAGTTAAAAGTAATGGTTTAATTGAATGTGCCTCAGACTTTAGTCTTTTCCTCACACAAAGCTATCATATTACTTCCGAGTACCTGGAATATAGTGCCTGGAATAGGTCATATGGCCCATTTTTGTGATACTTTTAGAATGCATTTTGAAGCTTAACAACCTATTGACTGCTATGGTATGAAAAGGAGCAGCAAATACGTTCTTTAAATAGAAAAACACAGAGATTTGGAATCAAATGTCTGTACCTTTGTTGTACAGTTTGGATTGTACAGTTTTGCTTGAGAAGTGTGACAGCATTATTTTCCTAAATGAGTGAAATGAGAGGCTGGAGCAGAGAGGGCCATCAATGTTCCTGCTAACTGGGGCGGAATTGTAAATATAACATATCCGCTCTTTTAGAAGCAGAGCCAAGAGTGCATGTGGATTCACGCGTGGCCTGCCGTGTCAGATGGAGAAAGAGTGTGCGTTTGGTTTGGTTTGCAAGAGACTCACAGTTCATGCGGGGACAGATAAGAGCGCGTGCCATCCTGACTCAACAAGACTTCTAAAAACGGCAATCAGCAGATATTATGAAAGCTCTTTTTTCACCATACTTGCCCCCGACCGCGTGTTACACAGATAACTGAGCTTAGCCATATGTTCTTAACAGGACTTTTCACATTCATTAGGCAGACTTAATAAAGTATATGTAAACCGTATAAATCCTGCTCAAAAACCTGATTGGAGGAGCCACCATTGTAAAATAGCCGATATGCACATAAAGTTTTCTACACATCAGTAAAGTTCTATAATAATCTACCAATTTGACTAATGAACTATATTACATAGTGAAAAAGTTTATTAGAGTTTAGAAGAGTTTAATGCCAAGCATCACTGTTTCTGCTCATACTGTACTTAAGGATAGGTCTTTAACCTTAAATCTTTAATATTAAACTGATTGTGTAACACATCCTGCAATGTACCACACACATGAATGTAGACCTCAGAAAAGGCTTTGCTGTTACTCCTCTAAGCAGTTTTAATTTTTACAAGGCAGATAATACAATGGGTGAAAAATCGCTGTAGTGCACAGTTTCTCATGGATTATTGCTTTAATAATCACTTAACTGAATGAATATATGAAAGCTATGATAGTTAAGCTTATACTACCCGTTTCCGAGGGCAGATAAGGCCTGTCTCTGATGGTGTAACCATGGTGACCTGTCAGCCCGAATCAGCACTAAGCATCCAAAAATATACACACACACAGAATCTGTTATCTCCTCCTGCCCCCCCAACAGAAGTGTTGCTGGACCCACGCCGGACTTGGTGCCCGTCTTCCACGTGCCAGGCAGTGTGCCAGCTGAAGGAGTCTGACACAGCACTTCCGCAGTTGGTGCGCTGTGGCGTCTGCACACACGAGTTCTGCTCTGCCTGCAAAGCCAGCTGGCACCCAGACCAAGTCTGCCAGGAGAACGTTCCCATGACCTCGTTTCTACCTGGAGAGAGCAGGTATAAGTGTTGAACGCTTTTCTTCTTATTCATCACTGTTTACATTTACGCACTTGGCAGATGCGATTTGACTTATTTACAGGGAGTTTAAGCTACTTTTTTCAGCAGTATCCTTGTTTCCTGGGAATCGAACCCATGACCTTGGTGTTGATAGCACTGTGCTCTAACAACTGAGTTATAAAAATGCAGTCAAGCAAACTTCAGTTGTGTTCAGCATCTGTGATGTGCATTTAAGCACTCACATTTTTGCTGTAGTCACTGCATGCTTGCAGTCATCACGCTAAAGCATATACTAAGAAAGGTTCGATGTTGATGAGTCGACATGAGATTTGAAACGAAATACCTCTCTAAATGTTTTTCCGCACTGTTGAGTATCCGCATCATTCAGCCAGCAATGGATGTCTGTTTTTAGATGTTGAAGAGCGCTTTGCTTTAGCCTGATAAGCCTGAGATTCACGCACAGGTGTTAGTTGACATTCATGTCACACATAAACTCGATTCACAAGCATTACTCAGGAGAGTGTCTGATCCTTGATTTTGGAGTAGACAGGAATGAGCTGGAACTGGAGTGGATTACATACTGCATACTTCCTGTATCATTTCATGTTTGATATTACCTTTTATCAACCTCTAAAGAAGTTAATAAATTATGTGACAACACATACATTAAGGCACCATGACATCAAATGACACTGTACGAAGTGGATACGAATTGTTACTTCAAGAGTCTATTTTTCAATAAAATTATATTCTAGATTATATTCTTCTCCACCCCTGAAATGACATTTCTGCTAATGTAACCAAAGCCTATAGGCTGGGGTTGATATTTAAAATATTATACCATAGTATAATCTAATCAAATACCAGTGGATAAAATCATGTCCCGTCCTACATGACCTACTGTGTTTCTTGAAGGTGTACGATTACAGACTTTTAATTTTGAAACTATTTCGTATAAAAATTAATTTTTAAAAATTATTATTTTAATTATTAATACTGCCTGCACTACCGACACTAAATAAGTGTAATATAAAAAATGACTTTTCACAGTCCCATAATGCAGCAATCTGAGTCAGATTCATCCCCTGCAGTTCTAAGAAAGAGGTGCAGCCATTTAACTGGCAATGAAAGCACAGCCGCACAGTGTCACCTCCCTTAGATCGATAGAGCAGGAATTGCCCTGGAAATGAATGAGCTTGTACCCGTCAGCCAGGTCCCTGTGGGTCGGCCTCTCCATTACCTGCTAACACTGACTCTTTAGTACATAAAAAGAGATGAGCTTGTCTGGGTGAAAACTCTAAACTACAGCTTTTCCAGAAGCTTCTCTTTCAAGATTATTTTCTCTAAAAGATTCAATTTAAAGGGGAATATTGGTTTTATGCAAATAAAACTGAGTCTTAAAAAAAGTCTTTCTGATTTTTTTTCTCTCCTTCTGTTCTTGTGTCTTTAACCATGTCTCTCGCACTTTGTTTTTTATTCTTGGTGCTTGCCAAGACAAGCATTTTTTTGTTAAGTATATTTATTGTTATTGTTAATTCGGCTCACCACTTCAATAAATCAGTGTTTGTTCAAACAACCTCAACCTGTCTAGAAAGAACAGATGTACATAGACTCGTACATAGACTCATATATATCAAAAGTGTTTTCCACCTTCTGTGACAACCTGTGCTTCTCATAGTAGAGCACATATAAGTAACCTAAAGAACATATTTGAGTATCACTCTATGCCAAAGTGTTATTAAAGGGGATTTATCTAATAGTCAGTTATAAGCATCACTGTTAATATTGTTTATATTTACTGCGTAATACTAATAGTATTTTTAATACTGTTTCTTTTATTCTTTCAGTTCTTTCTTTAAGAGTGATGATGATGAAACACCTATCAAACGCTGTCCCAAGTGTAAGGTGTACATTGAGAGAGATGAGGGCTGTGCCCAGATGATGTGTAAAAACTGCAAACATGCTTTTTGCTGGTACTGCCTGGAGTCTCTGGACGTAAGTGCTCACTGCAGTCATTACAAAATATCTTGAAAAAAACAGTTTACTCAATAATTTAAAAAATCCTGTCATGGCTTTTTCACCCTTATGTTTTTCCAACCCTATTTGAGACAACAAAACATTCCTTCATTCATTTCCTTCTGTAAAACACAAAATACAACAAATACATTTTATGCAAAAAGGTGATTTAAAATGTCAGGCTTAAAAATTTGACAACACATTTTCCAAGTCTTCTGAGCCTTAATATCTGTTAAATATCTTGTGCTGTTATTCTCAGCCTATTGGTGCAGATTTAGTCATGTGAGTGATGTGTAGACATGTGAGAACCAATGGTGTTTGCCATCAACTTGCCATTTTATATCTGTGTTTCTGGTAGAAGGTATTGTAGTGAAAAACAATTTCACTTTTAGAAGACTTAGAATATAGGGCACATTGCATGAACTGCTTTTCTGATGCATCCATTAAGATAATTTTTTGTTTTGTAGCTTGATATTATACATTAGTTTCATTGTGTAGACATCAATTCGTACATCCAGTTTTGCATTGCACATTTTTGTTTTACAGAAGAAAGATAAGGGTGAAGAGGAGTAACTGATGACCAAATGTTCATTCTTGGGAGAGCTGTTTCTTTAACAGTCTAACAGCATACTGCTATCTTACAGTTTTTATGGTTGTCATGTCCGTCATTCGGTCCTTCATTAAAGACTGTAAATGCAACAGTGTCCTTCACACAGCTGCTTCTGAACACCCACAGTGATAATGATTGCTCTCTCGTAACACTGTGTGTTCAACAGGATGACTTCCTCCTGATCCATTATGACAAAGGACCCTGCCGGAACAAATTAGGCCACTCCCGAGCGTCTGTGATCTGGCACAGAACGCAGGTGGGTGCTTGCAAAAAGGAGCACATGTTTTCTTTCACTCTTTTCCCACTTGCTGTGCCGCGACAGCAGCGTGCGGCTGTGCACATGCATGTACACGTGTTCGCGTCACAGGCGTCCTTTCAGAAACAAGTGTTCATTCAGTAAGTAGGTGGTTGTGTGCTTCCAGACAGGTCATATGTGCTGTTTCACACCAGGTTATCATAATGTGACAGTAATGTATTTTTACTCAGACGCAAGGCCTCCAAATGTCATCCCATGAAATCGTTTATTCCTTCGGTATAACAACATCCCAACCTTGGTTGTTTCTCTCTCACATTCTATACTGACATTTTTCAATATAAGGCTCATTAGACCCCCTGTCCATTATGCATTTCCTGTTTCCTCTTTTTCCTATGGTTCATAAAATGAGCAAAAGCTGTGTGCGAAAAAGCCTCCAGAAGATGTCATTAGGAGCAACTGAGGAACATAAAGTATGTCGAAAATGGGTTTTGAAACAACCCTCCAAAGCAGCTGCTCATTTTTTTAGAACACTTAACTTTATGAAGAATGTGCCCCAAACCGTACCACAGTTAGTTCTGGTCCTCTAATCTAATTTGAACGAGAGGCTTTCCTCTGGCCAAATCAGTTGATATGCAACTATAAGGCACTTTTGCCAGTGTAGACACTCTTATTGCTTTATTATTAACAGATTGTCTGGTCATGAGTGCAGATTGGTCAATACAGCATTCCAGTCTTGCTAAAATATGTAATATAGTATCCAGAATCCAGGTAAACCAGGTAGGTTTACTATATCTACGTTCGTGACTTCCAGTCTCTTCCAGTAAAAGGATGGCACAAAATTTGCTTTGTAAAAGAACATTTCAATAAACATTTGTATCTGTAATGACAGTAATATAATTCACAAAAGACCAAGATTATATTTACAATATAGCACTGCCATTCTTACAATTGCATACTTTATTGCCCAGTTGCATACCAAGTTCCAGTCTTCAAATCTGATAGAACATTCCAAAACATTACTACAATGACACGGCTGTTCAAACCTTGCTCATATAAATCATATAAATCAACACTCCTGTTCGTGTGATATCATTCATAAATGATAAATATAGTATGAAGCATGAACATAGAGTGCAGTAAAAATTATTTTTACATGCTGACATCATTAGTCTTTGTGCTTAACATAATCTGGAAAGGTGAGTTGGCCCTAAACCTATCAAGAGATTTCAGTACATTTGCACAAAGACATCTGTTGCTTAGTGAGGAAGAGTGAGTCACATAAAGCTTCAAAAGAGCACAGTGGCTCTGCGCCAGCCCTCTGAGTTTTAATTTTACAAAGCTTCAGTCATTTGACTAAAGTCATTTCAGAAATTTGAATTTATGAATTAGTAAAGAAGGAGCTGCCGGGCAGAGTTGGACCTGGGTTTGAGCTTCGGGGTCTGCCAGACTGTTCTTTCACTGCTCTGCTCTTCTGTTCTCATTTTGTTTAAAGAGCAGTTTTGCAGCCTGGGAAAGACAAAAATTTACATGCAGAAAGAAAACGGAGAGCGTGTGCAAATGGGTCCCATAATTAATTGGGATGATTGTAATTCTAGGAATCCTGCAAAGAATTTTGTATGGAAATAGAGGCCATTTGTATCTTATTCAAGTCAGAGATGATTTGCATGAGAAAGAAAAAATGATATTACATTCATATGCTACTGTCTTAGAGTGATGTGAAGCAAGAGTGATTGTTGGGATGAATTTTTATGTGTTTTATAAATGCATAAAATGAACTGCATATCTTGTTCCGTTTTGTAACAGTTATAAATTGTAAGGATCTGACTCCCCTATGTGGTAGGCTGTGGTGCTGCAATTGCAACTGGTTTATAGTGGATCCTGCTAAGGTCCTGCACCATGCTTTGATATTTCAAATCATGCAGCTCATTGCTATTACTTTTCTGAGTCAATCGCTTCGCTTATAATCACCTGTCAGAAATAAAGTGAGCAAAGATATCCTATACCCTTGCATTACATACTGTATATCTACTGTACATTTGGAGGATTAGAACATAATAGACTTTGGGGTGGGCTCAGTAAGTGACCACGTAGCAACCTTCCATGACACCATAGTAACCACTTAGTAACCCAATTTCAGCTAAATCTTGTAGTACACTTTAAAAGTGATTGTTTTACAACAATCCATTTCAATCAGTATCATATTGTGTATATTTCATTTGCTGCTAATAAGTTGCATGACATACGTATTTCAGGGTTTTTGGTTTCAAAATCATTGACTATTGAGACATCCAGTCTCATATACTGTCTAGCTTTAACCTGTGTTGTCTTGAGTCTTATGTTTTGTCTCCTGTTTGCTCCACAGGTTGTCGGAATCTTTGCTGGTTTCGGCCTCCTCTTACTGGTTGCCTCACCTTTTTTGCTGCTGGCGACGCCCTTTGTTCTGTGCTGCAAGTGCAAATGCAGCAAAGGCGATGATGACCCTTTACCCACCTAACCACCTGTCCAGAGACAGTATATGAGGAATTGTGGTCATCTCCTTTAATTGTTTTTCTTTTCTTCCTCCGCCTTTGAGCTCTTCATCAACCGGTGGGACTTGCGCATTTGAAGCCGCAATGTGAGCGCCTCACACCAGTTACCGGCACAGCTAGCTGAGTAGGCTACATACCGGCAGGCTCGACGAGACCAAGGGAGACCTCATGAGCCTGCTGCTTGCTTAGGTGGAGGATTTGAGAGATGGGATTCCTTATTCCCCTCCTCTGCAGTACCCCAAGAGACAGCATAGTGGCGCTGTTCCATTCAGGCGCTTGTCTTGTTTTATGTGCGGATATTTCGCATATGCGTCTCTCTCGAAGGGTTCTGTTTTAACAGAAAATATATTCACTTTGTTCATCTGTCTGTGTGCAAAGTAGCAGTTCAGTCACACGGTTTATTCTTTTTCACTTGTAGTGCACAGAGATGGGTTTTTCTGTCACTTTAAACATCAACATTTAATTTCAAACATTACTTTATTCAATGACTAAATTCAATAATTGTTTTTTTACCCAAACTCATAGACAAATAAAAGCTCTGTTCCAAAACCTAATGAGCTGCCTTGCTGTCTACTGCCTAGATAAGCAACAGTCTTCTTAGTCAGTATTTTAGCAATCGCGGAACTTTGCAAGTGACCAGTTTGGAGCAGTCTATATAGGCAGCAATTGCATGTGCTGTTTATATAGTGCTTTTCACTTAAAGCGCATGAAAGACTTGACTCTCAATTGATTTCAGTACAGTTTGTCGTTAGCATGTTGCTAAGTTATATGATAAGTAAATAAGCATACAAGTAACCACAAAATAAGTTTTTCATTACACTAAACAATTTTTCATCAGCACTGTCTGACTAATATTAATAATAATTAATTATTAAGATTTCTAATTATGTGTTGTCTGTCTTGGACTTATTCTTTCATTTAGCTTGTTGCAATGCATTTTGGGATGTTGGGATTGCATTCACTGCAAGGGATGCATGCGATGATGCCTTAAAATTTTGACCAAAACAAGGTATTGTATTAAAGTTGTCTACCTTTTGGAACAGCCTTTTTATTAAAAGTGCAAGAAGGCTTGATGCCCTAATATGCTCTCTATAGGCAGCTCTGAGGGTTTTGGAACAGAGTACTGTATTGGCCATGGAAGATTTTTTGCTGTTGATGTGATCAGAGGTTATGCCAGTTATATTAGGCAATGGAATTTCTTGTCCTGAATTCCGTCCGGAGTCCTGAATTTAAAGCATTTTTTTTATTCTAACTTAATAGCTGTTCTTCACAAAACATTTGATATGTTTTTGGTATGTCTGAAGTTCAAGCCTTTTCTTCATACTTTGGGGAATTATATGGTGATAAAACTGTAATCCTGAATTTTTGATAGTTTGAAACTTGCATAGTTTGTATCACTTGCAGCATTTATTGATTATTTTAGTTTAGCCATTAATTCTTGCAGGGCTATACACTGATTTTGAGCTTGGTTCGCATAATGAGTCCAGCACTTTATCTATGCAAGTTTATAAAACTTGAAGATAAAAAAATTATGGCTTTGGTCTTGAATTGAGTGGTTGTTAGGTTCTGTATACAGTTGTCTTCTAACTAAATGGAAAAAAATTTCAATGACATTTATCATTTCCTATAAAGCCATTGTGGAAACATTGTGGACTGGCCCACATGTTTTTAAATGATTTCTTGCTTTAACTAGACTGAGTTATGATAATATTTCAGTGTCTTGCCTGCACCACCTGAAACAGCAAACATTTTTTAAAAGCTGTTGTGCCATCATGTATAATTCAGAAATATTAAAAAAGCATCTGCCATATTTGTAGCTGAATGATATGTAGCTCATTTCCTTAAAATCCATAGTGAGATTTCCTCACCTGCCATTTGTCATTCATGTTATGTAATGCAAGTGTGCCATGTTGGAAGCTGATGACAAAGTGATTGTCTTTTGTTTTGTAATACATTTTTGTTAGCCCTAAAACTTTCAGTATTCACACAAAGTCTTGATGTTAGTCACATACATCCATTGGTAGCAACTTTCATTATCATGTTTTAGCCTTAAAATTTTTGAGTACCTCACTGTTTTTTCTCCTGTAGCGTAAGAATTTGTTTATTTTTTCAGTTTAATTTGTTTATGCATTTATTTAGATCCTCCTAGATTAAACTTTTTGACACATTTCAAGTTTTGATGTTCAAAGATATATCTTTGTACATACATAGATAAAGATGTTATACATGAAATAGCTAGCATATAGACTAACGACATTATACATTGTATTTCTAACTAAATCTATTTTTTATTAGTTTTTTCCTCTAAAGTAGATCTTTCAGACTAATAATGATAATTCTGAACTCCTAGCTTGTTGTAAAGGCTTAGGTAATTAAAGTTTCTGAAACCAACACTTTAGTTACATCATTCCTCGAATAAAAGCAACAGCAAAATACTCAGTATAACGTAAGTAAAGCACACCACCTTGCATTTATAAACGGCACACAAGTTATTGAGCGAAACCCAATTGTTGTCATTTTATTCAACAAGAGTTGGCCATTTTATGTGGAACAAACTATTGGAAGGCATATACATGGAGATATATTGACAATCGTGCCAAGCTGATTTTTAAGACATGAGAAAACTTTTTGACAAGGTGATTATGTATGTACTTATAAAGGATTTTTGATGTTGTATGAGCTATAAAACTTCAGCATTTCATTTATGGTGTATGTACATTTTGGTTTCAGGTTGTTGTTGTACAGAGTGTTTAAGAAATATTAAACTAGAATTGTATTATATAATTGTTTTTCTTCAGGGTTATTGAAATAGCACTTTGGCTGTTCATTCAGTTGGTGCTTATTTTATTCTCTCAGTTTGCAAGTTCCATGTTTCCATTTAAAATGCCATTTGTTTCTACAACGTATTGAAAACAATGTGACTAGGAAAAAGTCACTGACATACACTAGGTTTTTTTAAACAGTTTTCATTAATTAGCATTTTCACAAAACTTATAATTTGTTTTTATATTTCCAGATTAAAGTCCTTTAAACTACTAAAAAAAGTTTTGTTTTTTTTCCAGAGGAAAAATAAATGTTATGACGTTAAATTAGGGACTTTGGCAGTGTATAAATTTTCACTTTACCTTTTATGTCATGTGTTTGTTTAAATTATTCATAAAAAATGTTTTCTCTTTAAAATGGAACCAGATCCCAACTTGTACATTTGTACAGTAATTGTAAAATTGCATGGTTGTGAAGTCTTGAGGGGTAAAAAAAATACAACCACAAAAAATACAACATATTTACTTGCATTGTCTGTGCTACTAACACTGTGATATTAAAATGTATCCCTGTTCATGGTTTTTATGTTTTTTCGTTTATGTTCACATTTTGATTTAAATGTTCAGAAGGTCACTGTTGAAAAACAGTGTTAAATCGGGGTATCCAAGCATGGTCCTGGAGGGCCACTAAGCCAAAACAAAAACTTTACATTTAACTAAAAATAACATGATGACGTAACTTGATATTCATTTTCAGGTTTAAGTAAAAATAGGGACATTTAATTTTTCTTTATTACCAGTAAGTTTATAATTAATAAACAAGACAATAATCACATATCAAAATAATATTAAAAAATGGCTCAAATATATAACATAGTAATAAATTAAACAATAAAATAAAAAATAAACTTCTTGCCATGATATTACCCAATAAATAACTGGCGTTGTGCTTATGTTTAAACCATAAAGAAAAATACATAATAAAAGTTCTTACTTCCTGGTAATTCAACTTTCACCGGAAACAGAATCAGTGTTTTTCTTAGCAAATTAGTAGGGATCCAAAAGATCCCTCGCAAAATGTGACGTCTGGGAGTCAGTGAACGCTGTGGGTTGGCGGTATATTTCTATGGACATTCAGCATTTATAGTGACCTCTACAGTCAACATAAGGATCTTTCTATCAAAGGCGTGTTTAATAAACGGAACACAAACTGGCCGCGTATATTCGTAAATAATAGACAGTAGATGTTGACAGCTGTCGCGCGGACTTCAAATCCAGACGTGATGCTTTGACGTGAGTGATGTTACATCGCCAGTATGGAGTTTTTTATTGGTTATTTATTTTTGTTTGCTCCATTATCTGTCTTTTGTGCGGTGAAACCGGTATCTGTTGGAGACTTAGGAAATCAGGAAGAGGTGCCAGCATTTGGTAAGTTAGTCTGTAGGTAAGAGAGACAAAAACTATAAAAACAGGGAATTTCAAATATATTGTCTTCTTAACTGGAGCTATTTGAGGACGTCTTTGTCTGTTTAATCTTTCTTTTCCTGTTTTGACTTGTTTGGACAATGTTCATGTTGGTACATTTCCTCCTAAGTAGCAGTCGCTGTATTTTCAATTTAGCTGCGTTTGTAATAAAAAGAAATTATTCCTATACAATTTATACCTTCATATTTAGTTTACTGCTTGTGATAAATGCTGTGATATTTATTAGAATTAGTCTTGGTTCATGACCAGATAGGTTGGATATACATTATTTGGGGTGTGTATGAGGATGAACAGTATGAACAGATGGATTGTGCTTGATAATAATACAAGTGCTTTGGATCACCCAGATGTGCTCAGCTCCTTACTGTCAGACTTTGAGGTTCTTCCTGCATCAGGTCTGCATCTACACTCTGTCAGAAAGAGGGACACTGATGCCCGGTCGCATATGGAGCGGCTGGTCAGCTTCACGGCACTTGATAGGTAAAACTGTCAAAATATTTGCAAATGATACATTACACTGTTTTTTTGTGTATGTGTGTCTGTGTTAGTCTTTCCTGACCTCCTCTGATCTCTATAAATCAATATTAGACCATTAGTTCCTTGAGGTTTTTCTTTATAAGGCTGTACTGTATTTTTTCCCCAAAGGCACTTCAAGCTGTACTTGACATCCAACACAGATCTTTTCACAGAGGACTTTAAAGCTGTGTTTGTTGACGGATATGGAAATGAGGGCCAATATGAAGTTCAGTTACAGAATTACTTCAAAGGACATGTAGTAGGTAAGACATAAAACTAGGATAATGGATTTTTGTATGAGACTGGCTGAGATCTGCTATGCTTGTGTTTCATTCTCGATTCTTTATCATGTGATATCTTATCAGGAGAGGAGTACTCACGTGTGCAGGCACACATCGATGGAGATGAATTTTCAGCTCATATTCTTACTGATGAGGCAGAGTATAATGTAGAGGTGATTTGCTAACACATTTTGTGTGTAATCTTTTCAATTTTTCCAGCCTTAAGGTTCTTAAAATACTTTTCATATCCCATTTTATTCTGCAGAAAATATACCATTCTGTACTAACTATTCGTAAGCCATTTGTTGGTTTATTCTCTCAATCTGTATGCTGATCTATTTGAAAACAGTAATTATTTTTGCAATATAATTCGGTTATGGTAGAAGCACAGAAATTAGACACCAAAGCTAACAAAATCAAGCTAACGTTTGGGGCTTTTTTCAGAATGTTGTTGGAAACACCATTTTTTCCCCTAAATGTTGACAAATTTGTAGCAGGTCTAACAACGTTTTTTTTCATGAAAAAATGGTACAAATATTGATGACTCATGATTTTGTCCTTAGGGGCATATTATTGTCCAATAAAAGGTAGTAGTTTTATAAGTGCATCCCATTAGTGTCTTGTTTCTTTTAGCCCCTCTGGAGATTTACAGAGATGCCTAATGATGGGCGTTTGCTGGTGTACCGCTCAGAGGATATAAAGAACATCAGTCAACTGTCATCACCTAAAGTGTGTGGATATGTAAACGCTGATGCCCAGGAGCTGCTGCCAGCTGAGGCCAGAGCAGTGGACCAGACAGAGCAGGAAGAGGGTGTGTCTGTGTCTGCATGTGTATGTCACAGTACTGGAGACTAGGCCTGTAAAAGCAACATCAAATTTAAATGAACACTGTTTTATGTGAATATTGTATAAAAGTGTATAAAAAGTATATTTTATTTACTTTTAAGAAGACCATGAAATCAAAAATTGACTTGTTAGTTGTAAAGCTGTTTATATGCTAATGCTAACTTAATTTGCTTTTAGCATATTTGTGCACATTTGAAATGTACAATCAATATATTGACCAAAAATATTAATGGCTCAGACTGCACTTAATCGTTTTTGATATGACTGTACTTTTATGCTGATCTCACCATGCTAATATTATTAGCCAATAATATCACAACATAACATTTCACCCCTCCCCCACCAAACAAACCAATTAAATTCTAATGGATAACATCAAGACCCACCCTACATTATCTACTTAATATTTTGTTTAATGCCAAAATATTGTCACATTAAAGTGACATTTAATTACAGAAATATGTTGCAATTGTTACTTCACTGCGTTCTTGGTTGACCTAAACCCAGAATAGACATTCAGTTTTTATCACATACTCATGAGGACAGAATGATCATTACTGCATGAGTGTGTGTTGGAGTAGGAGGCTCCTACACACTCATGTGGAGGCTAACAAAGGCCACC
>JAZGTJ010003611.1:6195-16652 GCA_036877575.1 Botia almorhae
TGCCATACAGACAGAGGGACAGGCTGCCATACAGACAGAGGGACAGGCTGCCATACAGACAGAGGGACAGGCTGCCATACAGACAGAGGGACAGGCTGCCATAAAGACAGAGGGACTACAGGCAGAAACCATTAAAAGAATCAAATGAAACACTCTCCACAGGAGAAGTGGCGTGTTTCTCAGTGTTGTGGGACTGAGGGGTATTTATCTATCTGTGATCTAAAAGAATTATCATTATCATTACAGCTGAACACGAGCAGTCAGCCACCTGCCAAAATCCTGTTCCCACATCACTGCTTTTGAAGTCGTGCTCAGCGAGAGAGCAATCACACTCACAGAAGCATGAATGATCACAGCACAGAGCAGGAGGTGCAACAGAGACACAAATGACAGCTTCTATAGCGAGTTCCTCTGGACACGCTTCTTATTTCCAGAATGTATTTGGCCAAGCCTCTGTCAGCAGTGCTGCTTTCAGAGTTTATCAGGTGGAAGGAAACAGCACATAGGAGAAACCAACAGTCACCTCAGAACAGCTGCATAATTAGCCCTCACTTTTAGTGCTGTTTACTCTTATTTCCCTAAATTTAAAAATTAACTGCTAGTTTTAGCTAATGAACCAAAATAAGCCAAATGTTTGCTAGCTAGGATTTTAACTCAACATACATGTCAGTATTATATCAAAAGATGATATCCTTTTCTGAAACGTTTCACTCATTCAATATATTCCAGAGAAATGAGTGGGGCACTAAGAATGGCAGCTATGAACTTTGGCATCTGTGTTTGAGGTGGCAACAGACAAAAAGATCAAGATATACACATTAGTGACAAACCTTAGCATTAATGCAAGCAGAGGAAAAGCTCATACTGTAAGAGAATCAAGAGACAGTAAGAAAACTGGGGCGTGGCAGCTGATACCACAGTAACAAACTCATTTCATGGTGTAAGTATTCCCACTCTTTGCAACAACACTTGAAATGTAGCTCTGGTGTCTCTCATTTCTTCTGATCACTGCTGAGATGTTTCTACAGCTTGACTGGAGTTCATCTGTGGTAAATTAAATTGATTGGACATGATTTGGAAAGACACGCATCTCTCTATAAATGACCTCACAGCTGAGACCAAACCATAAGATCAAAGAACTGCCAGCAGAGCTCAGAGACAGGATTGTAGTAAGACACAGATCTGAGAAAGACTACAAACATTTCTGCTGCACTGAAGGTTCTGAAGAGCACTGTGGCCTCAAATGGGAGAAGTTTGGCACACTCTGACTGAGCTCCAGAGATCTTGTGGAGATGGGACAAAAAGTTCCAGAAGAACAACCATCACTGCAGCCCTTTAACGATCTGGGCTTTATAGCAGTGTGGCTAGACGGAAACCTCAAAAAAGACCTGAAGGAAACTGCTTAGGGTTGAGTGAAATCTACAGAGAAAAGTACAGAGACACTAAAAAAAACTGTTCTAAAGTGCTCAGGACCTCAGGCTGGGCTGAAGGTTGAGCTTCCAACATGACAATGACCCCAAGCACACAGCCAAGACAACACAACACAGGAGTGGCTTGGGGAAAACTCTGTGAATGTCCCTGCGTGGCCCAGCAGGAACCCTCACTTGAACCCTATCAAATGTCTCTGGAATGACCTGTGAATGGCTGTCCACCGACAGACCCCATCAAACCTCACCAAGCATGAGAGGATTTACAAAGAATGACAAAAAGTCCCCCAATCCAGGTGTGCAAAGCTTGTGTCAAACCCAGAAAGACTCAAGACTGTAATTGCTACCAAAGGTGCTTCAGCTAAGGAGTAAAAGGTCTGAATACTTATGTACATGTGAGATTTCAGTTTTTTCCATTTCTAAAATTCAGTTTTCACTTTGTCATGTTTGGAGAACTGAGTGTAGATTGAGAAAAAAAGATTGCAAATTATTGTGGCATCAGGCTGCAACAAAAAACTGAAACAAATGAAGTGATCTGAATACTTTCTGAATGCACTGTACCTGTATGTTGTGTAAAATGTATGTAAAATTGGCAAGAAAATGTTAAAATAAAATGCATGAAAAAATAAAGCCCATTCATTGCAAGAATAATTTATTTCATTAATGTTAATTGAAATAACATGGCATTATATTCTGTACTGCCTGTAAATTGATGCAGATTTTACAGTAAAAATTAATTGTGTTTGGACAGAACGGCTTTCCATTGCATTAAAAGCTAACAAGATTTAAGATTTTTGTTAAGAGTGTAAATGTACATGAAAATGTCCAATGTGCAAAAATGTTCATTTAAATATTCCTTAAAACAGAATTTTCTTTGTAAAATATAATTAATTTTCTTCTCTTTTGAATTTGACCCTTCAATGACCCTCAACAACTGAAATTCACCAGCAGCTGAAAGACATTTAAAATGTGTTAAGGTCATTT
Organism: Botia almorhae; assembly: GCA_036877575.1. Classification (NCBI taxonomy): domain Eukaryota; kingdom Metazoa; phylum Chordata; class Actinopteri; order Cypriniformes; family Botiidae; genus Botia; species Botia almorhae. The sequence goes on from JAZGTJ010003611.1 coordinate 8,607, forward strand.
CACATGAACACCAGCCTCATCAAACATAACAACAGACCCCCACCTTACCAGTCTATGCAGGAGCTGGACTACAGCATCAGTCCAGCCACTCTGACCCACAGTCACAGGACATTTGCATGTTAAAGCCAGTCTGCATGCTTAATTGATTAGCAGTCATACAGGGCCAAAACCACTTGAAGAAATACAGCACATACCCTAAGTGCTCATATTGTTTGAGGCAAAAACTACTCATTTGTCCACTGCCCAATTAACCCTTAATGAACACTTTGTGAACTTAATTGTTTGCTTGTTCCTGGCAGGGTTTCCGTTGGCTTTCAAAGGGAAATGAATTATCTCAGAAACACGTAGCTCTTCTGTATGTCTGGCCTTATTTGCATTGAGGAATATTTAGCAGAAGTAATAGATTCAATAGATACAGTCCACATATGGCCATAAAAACCAGCACAATATTCATACTAAATTTCCATCAGAAATCTCATGAACAACCTTATTATACATGGTGACATAAGAAGCAAAATGCCAAATAAAGCCAAACAAAAGGTTCATGAAATGAGCCGGGAATATTAAAATTGCAGAACCACAACATCACAATGAAAGATCACAAATAACAGGACGGTTTTTAAGGGTGTAGAAAGGTCAATATTTTGAGCTGTTACCAACTAAGAATTTTTTGTAGTTAACTGGAAGTCGTTCATTTAAGCTATTAGTTGAATAGTTGCATGTTTATTATGTTAATTATGTAAATACTGTCTGGGGAGGAAATTAGATAATGGTTTCACTTTCACGGATGAGAAAGAATGTAGAATAATGTTAGCATGTTACAGGAGAAATACCAAGCCATAATAATGAGCTTTTAAATCTAAATTTACGCACATATAAATCAATCTGCATGATACCGGTAAAATGACTATGAATGTGAGAACGCAAACAAATAAAAAGTCTATACATTATATAAAACACAAAGCAGCAAACATTACATCAATATAGATGATAATCTGACCCGCATCACTATTTTCCCTCTGTTCTCCAGTCTTATATGAGAAAGGAACACGTGTCATTTAACACTCTGCGCTCATATTCTGCAGTTCTGTACATAGTGCCTTTTATTAATAAGGTGAATCCTGAATCTTGTCATTTAGTCAAACTAGATTAATCCACATCAAGTGTTTTAGGACACAAGTTCACCTGCGGTGTCAGGGGGAAGTGTACAATAGCTCACAGTAGCTGCGTTTACATGCACCCTAATAATTCCATCTGAATAGAACTAGAAGCACATTAAGATGAAAAAAGTCAATTGGACTGAATTGGTCAGATCTGATGAAAATTTCATTCGGATTGTAAGGTTTAAACGTTTAAACCTTTTCTAATCTGATCGAGAGGACATGTAAACACACAATCGGATTATGAAATGAATCTAGAAAACTCTGAGCATGTGCAATGACATACAAATCACGTAATGACGTATGACGCACGCCTGTTGTTGTTAGATGATGAAGCATAACTGGACAGTGAATAAAAGTTTAATGTTTTATGTTGCTCAGTGTTTTAAATGTTAAACAGAAGCAATGGCAAGAGAGTGGCTGCTGGTGAGAAATGTGTATTCGTGCTCTGTGTGCATGTCAAAAGATCAAATCCCGATTCTAAACTTGTGCATATCAACCTGATTACTTTATTCTGCATCCATGCATTCAGATTTATCAGTCTGATTGATTTGATTCTGATTGATTCTGTGTTCATGTGATCGACCTGCCTTTGAGAAGATAAACAAACTTTTTGTAACTAAACTTAAGGTATGCTATTTTTGTGTAGATTTAAATAAGTTGTTAAAAAAACTTTAATAAAAAGAACTATTATGAAATTTGTTTACCATATTTCATCAATTAACCAAACGTACATTTACATTAACTTTATTATTAATGGTATAAACAACAACAAACATTAAATTTGTTTATTGTGCCCCTGTCAATTATATAAGATATAAAAGAATACAATATAAAATGTATTGAGCGCATGTGATGCTGTTTGCATACATTGGATTGTTCATGTTTGTTGGACTTGAACTTCGTGAATGGCAATATGATAATTGTTACCCCTTATTTACATTGTGCACATCTGTAGAGCATTAGGGTCACCGGAGCTGATTGGGGCCAATCTAGTCAATGCTTGTGTTTTTACCAGCATCACTGCAGTGTGTTGCAGAAGTGTCCCAGCAGCGCTCTGCTTCACTAAACATAGGTGTCTAGTCTATTTATTACAGACGTCATGTCCAAGCTGTACAGGTAAAATATTAAAAGTCAAAATAAACACTCGTGTTTTGTAAACACTTGTTTACATGACTATACATATATTTTGAGGATGTATTTTAAAGGACTAGAACACAACTACAAATCTTTTATCCTTGTCATTCAATACTGGAGTTAAGTGTATTAACTTTGTCTGTAGGCTACAGCACAACAAAATAGGACACAGCAATAAATACATTTTCTTCCCATAGAAAACTGTTATATACTGAAAACGCTTAGTGTGTCTTAATGCATTAACACAATGATATGAAAAGGCAAGTCAGTAGGCCTAGACATCTTATTAATAACACATAATATGCTATTACATTTGTAGTCAGAAGGAAATTTGTGTGAAATTTTGACTTGGCCACACCACTACTCACTGAACATCACCACTGTACTTAACAGCTAAACTAGTTATGATAAAATAATTATGATGAATTAATCATGCAATACACTTGTACACAACTGTATGAGTACGGGGATGTCTTGGCAATGGTTCTCCAGATGTGACAGTAAATGTGCATGATTATAGCAGCGTGCGTGTGAGGTGGGTGAACAGAGATAGGTGAGCTGTCACTGCTCATTAACATCAGTGAGCTTGGGGGAAGTGGGCGGAGATTTTCAGGGCTACTTTGTTGTTCTATTTGTCCGCTGAATGAATAGCTACATGGCAGTTGCCTCATGGGAAACTGTAGCGCACACACACACACACACACACACACACACACACACACACGTCTTGTATCTCAACAGTTATTGTCAATACAAACATGTACAAACTCTAGTATGAATCGCTGTCAAGATAAGCGACTGGGGCGGAAAAACAAAAAGTTGTGTTACTTTTCTAAATTATTTTAAACAGAAATTCCAATGCTTCAATGCAAATACACAAAAAGTGCATAAAATAATTCTAATAATGTAAACTGATGTTAAAATATCTTTGCGACGTTTTGGGCTTCATCAAAATCTGAAATTAATTTGTCACTGCACATGTGATGTGATTGGCTAGGACATAATGTAGGCCCGCCCCTTGTCCCAACACCCTGTCAGACAGCATTATCCCCCATCAGCGAGATGGGAACGTTTTTCTAAAGCAGAAATAACAGGCTAGGCTATCGTTCTCAAAGCTGGGGCAACAAACAGCTGGTCATTGGTCTTCACCACACACTTCAATAGATTATTTCTGTGTTAAAAATGGGAGTGTCACTGGTCATATAAATCTACATTAAAGTGCACTGAGTCTTCATTAATATGCATTTCCAGTGACCTCGGTCATCTGTTTGGGTCCTATTGAAAAGCCAGACAGCTGTAAGTGACGGGTGAAGATGGTCATAAAATTCATAAAGGTTTTATAGCCACAGTTACTCAATGACTGTGTCTGTTTAAAGACTATTCTGATTTATGTGACCTTTCAAAGAACTTGTTCTATTCATATTCAATTCATTTACCTGAAAGAATGATTAATATTGAAATGTTAAATAATTTCATCTATAATTCAGACACCTTTTTGGTAGGAGATATATGCTGTGAAAGTTCTGGAAACGGTCAAAACATACAGGTTTAAATCAGTGTCACTATACATTAACAATCAACAGCTTCTGTCAAAGATACAACACATTTTCAGTTTCAAGTGTTTAGGTGAATTTTAAATTTAAATAAAATTTTGTAGAGAAATTTGTTCATATAATTACTTCATGTGTGTGTATGTCTTATTTTCTATCCGTGTATATACCTGGATTATATCAGACATTGGTCACTGTGTTTTATAGATGGATAAACTTTTAAAAATGCTGTTCAATTATTAAAACATCTTTTATAAACTTCTCCCCTCCATAAATGTGCACAGTTTAGCAGCTGAGTTCCAAGCAGCAGGGCCCTGGCCCCAAATAAATAAATCAACCAATGAACCAATCAAATCCAGACACTAACAGTACGCTGACTCTATCACAACCAATCAATCAAGATTATGCCTCAGGAGCAGAACCTTCAAAACTAAGACAGGACAACAAAAAACAATTACTAAAGGAATGCTTGTGTGATTAGCGTTACAAAATGAATGTTCAAGACAAATCTAAAATATGGCCATAGCTGGTAAAACTTCCCTGGCAAGAACAATCATTCACCCCGAGCGCCAGAGGTTTCAGTCAGTCCCAGTGAAACGATACAGCCATTTCCATTAGAAACTCACCTCTGCATACATCTTAACTAATGACTGTCAACGAACTTTACCCAAATCGTGAGATCACCCATGCTCAACTTTACAAGGTGTGTTTGGCTGAAGTCAGTCAATGGATATTTAGAGGTTAAATACTGTTTGATTACATGGACCGCACACATTCTCACCTCAATCCTCACTGACTCGTCCACATGAGTGCATATGTGGGGACTTTTGCTAATCACGCTTTTCCTTGTAACCCTCACAGTCTCAACCTGCCGGGACAGGGACGAGCTTAACTTTGGCCACAGGGCATTCTGGGTAATTGCCTTCTCGTCAGCCGTCACTTGAACTTTAACAGTCAGTCACAGACAAGCAGCCAAATGCTCGTCTGGGTAAAAGAGTGACAGCATGTAGAGCAGCATGAATGAATGACATTACAACACAGACGCTAGTTCAACAGACCAACAGATCATGAGTGAAACAGCTCATCAATCATCTTTACCTCCATTTGATTTCAGTTCTCAAATAGTCACCCATGACAGACTATAGTCAGTAAACTTGTATGAAAGATCATCATCATGACTGTCACATTTGTATGTGTTTATGCATTTATTCAGGTTTCAATGATTTATCTGTAACAATATCTGTAACCATCTGTTTAAATTATCAACACATTCTAGCCCAAACGTACAGCAGTTTAGCCGTTTGTTAACAAAACAAACAAATAAATAAATGAAAACAGGCTATCAGAATGATAAGTTTGTCATTGTATTATTTCCATAAGATCAAAATAGCGGCTATCAGCCATAATTTCTATCCTGAATATGACAAATTGTCAGTAGACTGTTCACTCAGTACTGTAATGTGAATGTCATTTCTTCATCATCTGCACACACCTAATATCTCATGAGCTGTTCATGCGTGTAACGTGGCTTCAGTGTGTGTGAACTCATCTTTTTGTAGTCAGGTCGCCGTGACGCGGCTGACTGTTGATTGACAGGTGCACTCTGAGCGACCTTCTATGGGCCTGTCAATCAGTCTTCAAACACAATCACGCAACACACATGCCTGTGATTCCCCTTTAAGTGAAGGTGAGGAGCATCTTTGAGGGAAAGAGGGCTGGAATGATTGATGGCTTGCAAAAATCAAATGCAAATAAGTAAGAGGACCAAATGCCAAAATCCATGACTGCACGGGACTGGGTGAACCAATGTTCTAATTATCCATCTATGGAAGGTGGAAGTGTGACACCCCTGTGGAGGTTCAGGGTTGTTCTTGCAGCTTAGTGTCCATTAAAGTTTTCAGTTCAAAAGGTTTTATAGTATTATAGTATCTCAAAAACAGATTTCTGACAGGAATCATTTAAAGTAAATGCTGATTCTGCTTTTTGTTAGATTCATGCAGTGGTCAAATAACAAGGGCTGACTCATCAGCTGATCTCTGTCCATCAAAATTGCATAACAAATATGTTTCAGTGGATCGGCTGACAGAAATACACACAGAAACACGCGCGCACACACACGCACACACTTGCACGCACACACTACTTGCTACCTGAAGTGTAATGACCTGCAGGCCATTCATTTGAGTTTCATTTCTCCCGGTATACACCCTGAACAACACATGTACACATGTGACCAGCGTGACTTTTACTGAGTGTATAAATGCATTGAGGAGTGAGGAGAGCTCTCTGCCTTACAGAGCACTTCTGAGACAACAGACAGCCCGATTAACTATTAACAGCTTCAATACTGATTACTTCATTAGCCAATGATGGGGCCTCTGTAAAAGCCTGGGCCCTTTCATTTCACTCTACCTGACGGACAAGCACTTACTGGCTAGAAGTGAATTTAGTGTGTGTGTGTGTGTGTGTGTGTGTACACTGTTTATTTTGGTAGTAATATATATCAATAGAGGGTCTAAAATGAACACCAAATGTAATACTAAATCATGATCTTAACAAAGAGATCAATCAATCTACTGAAGATAAGATTTATAAGCCTCACAACCTCTACCTCTAAACTAAATGCAACAAATTCTTTACAAAACTGTTATCAGGAACAAAAAATGAAGGCAGTGAAAAATACACAGTCCATGACCAGTTAAAAAGTTTACAGCCAGTAAATGTTCTCAATTTGTCCATCAGTGCTACAGAGAATTGGACTGTGACATCAGCAACACATGTTGCAATGCATGTTGGGACTTTAGGACACGGCAGCTGCAATGTATACTGTGTAGTGTTGAAAGTAGACATTTTAGTTTGCATTATAGTGCTAAAAACACAATACAATAGTGAACACTTGCTTTGTAAATAACTGCCTTAACCACACTCATGACAGCAGTGGAAAACGTGTCTTAAAAGGATTGTTATGAAAGTAAAATGTCAGTAAATGTTGACATAAAATATGTTATCAATGTATAAACAGCATATCCTGCATTATCAGCATGTGACACACCATCCATTACTATAATAAATGATAAAAAACCATGATTCACGACTCACTGCCTGGAACTGTTACAAATCTCTATAACCAGCAATTACATATAGAACATATTTGCAACATATTCATAAAGTACAAATTTTAAACATATTCATAAAGTTCAAAAAATTGCATGTAAGATTTTTATGGTGCAGATGATAGACAAATACTGTGAAACATTATAGAATAATTTAAAATGAACATTAGTAATTAATATGAATTTAATGTCAGATCAATAACGTGTGACGTGGGAGTGTTGCAGACGGGCTTGTTGTTTTGCGACATCATTATTGTTCACTCACCTCAATGGTAAACTGCTTTCTCTTGAGTTTGAAAGCCAAGTCTTTTGTATCGGGTACCTCACTTGCCAGACAGTTCAGACGAGGCACTTGACGCACATGTAGGAGACCTAAACAGAACACATGAACAGCCAATCACAATACAACAGACATACACACAATACAAATAATACTGACTTCTTTCCTGTAGTGCAAACTCATGAAGTGCTGACACACTGAGGTAATTACATATACAGTGAATGCTATACACAGCAGCTAGATGAGATGCTTTTTTACACCATCAAGAAGCTGATGTTGTAGTGTGTGTTTTAGAAGGGCTGTATTGACCAACCAGCATTTCTTTTATAATATCTTTATACTGAACCTGTGTCTCAGTAACGTGCTGAGTAATGCGAGGGTGAGGAAGAGTAATTGACATAACATGACAATTATATATGAAAGAGCGCATAAGATCAGAATGATATAAACACATTCTTACATTTAGCCCATTACCAGTTTGTACAGACTCTTTGAGTTTCATTGAGTTTTGCATTGTATCAACCATTACTTTATTAGCTGCACCAATGAGCAGAAACCAAAACATGAGAGATGCAGTTCAGCAAAGAAAGGGGCGAGCGAGAGGAGGGTGGCAGTAAAACAAGGTCAGTCTGCACAGGGGCGTGTTGGAAGGACGTAAAGCCCTTCGCTTTCTCTCACGCTTTAATTCCTCCCTCTGTTGTTTCTGTTATGCCACTGAAAATGTGATCAGTGGAAAGATGACATTAAATGAAGAAGCACTGAAGACCAGGATGAGTGTCTGTGTGTGTGTGTGTGTGTGTGTGTGT
>JAZGTJ010003611.1:16702-27096 GCA_036877575.1 Botia almorhae
CCTGCGTGGCCCAGCAGGAACCCTCACTTGAACCCTATCAAATGTCTCTGGAATGACCTGTGAATGGCTGTCCACCGACAGACCCCATCAAACCTCACCAAGCTTGAGAGGATTTACAAAGAATGACAAAAAGTCCCCCAATCCAGGTGTGCAAAGCTTGTGTCAAACCCAGAAAGACTCAAGACTGCTAACAAAGGTGCTTCAGCTAAGGAGTAAAAGGTCTGAATACTTATGTACATGTGAGATTTCAGTTTTTTCCTTATTCATACATCAAATTGTCATTATGGGGTACTGAGTGTAGATTAATGACAAAAAAAATAATTTAAACAAATGTCGAATCAGGCTGCATCATAACAAAGCTGAAAAAAGGGGCTTCTGAATAGTCACACATTGACTCTTTGTTCCAGTTCCTTCCAAAAGTGTTGAGTCAGGAGTTCAGGTCTGGGCTCTGTGCACTCAAGGTCTGTAACACCTGTCCTGGTAAACCATTTCTTTCTGGCTCTTGCTAGCAAAGTTTCAGAGCTTATAATACACATTAAAGGTGAAAGTTGTCATTTTTGCAGTACTATCTAAACCAGACTTGTTGCAGCTATTTGGGCCAGACGTCTGTGATCAAACAACTGAAGATTATTTATTTTGTTGAGACTGAAACGGTAACAGAAAAAACATTGACATAACGAAATCTCTCACAGCAGTGATGCACTTAAACTCTTCTGTTGTTAGTTAGAGACAAAAAAAACACTGCTTTCTGAACAAAACACAGTGTGTTTACATGAAATAAATAATGTATTTGAATATAAATAGCTTTCATTCTATAACCGTAAATGCTGTAGCTCAAGGTTTCACACATTCTTGCTATGGACAACAGTGAAGTGTGCCATGTTTGGATGTTGAGATCCTCCCTTATCTCAGCGTAAGTGTTTACTAGCTGATTTTCAGCTGTTGTAAGTCTGATTTAAACGTGTCTGGAGAACCAGAGAGATTCAGAGTGAGTGTATGATAATGGAAGACTCAACGACCAGCTACTGTAACATCACCTAACATCAGTGACCCAGCTCCATATTAAAGACTAATGTACTTGAACACAATGTCATTACAGGCCCTGTTGGTCTAATGGTCAGGCGTCCCAAGACTTTTATCCATATAGTGAAACATGAATGTTCTTTAATCTCTGATCGAAACTGGACAGAGTTTGTATTAACATCTGAAGAATCTTTCTGTTTCACAAAAGGTTCTTTAAGAACCTTTATTTTAAGTGTATATAACATCCAGGAAGTGTTGTGCCAATATACAGCCCCTCATACTCTACCAACCCTCAGTCACAGGAGCATTTTTTGAGGCTTGTCCACCTTTTTTCATCCAGCCAGACATTTAACTGTAAATTCATTTATTTCTTTATACATTTATTGTTAATCCCTAAGGTAACCTACATTTATACAAGCCTGTTCATTTAGATTTACCGAAATAATTAAAACCAGGATGGTATAGATGCAAGTACCATTATTTTACATCCAAGTTTAAAATTTGGTTCAACAGAAGTTTGAAATAAACCTTGATTTAAATTTAAATTTAATCTTAACTCTGATTGGTGCAGTCTGCCCCCAGTCAACAAAAAAGATCACAATAAGAGACAAATCTTCTTTGAGATAAAGAGAAAAAGACTTCTTTGTGTCTTTACTGTGTCAGATTAAAAGACAAATGGTGTGAAATAAAATCATATTGCAAATAAATACATGAAGAAATTATAGCAAGAAAATAAAATTCAAAAGGAAACATTCAGAGGATAATTGTGTTAGAGCAATGCTGTGTGTGTGTTTCTGTGTGTGTGTGTGTGTGTGTGTGGTGTGTGTGCATGTATGTGTGTGTGTTATGTACCTTCACTCAGAGGGTCGAGCGTGTGGATCATTAGCTGGAAGATGCTGTTTCTCATCAGGCTGTTGTGTAAGGAGGCGGAGCTTCCTCCTCTTTGGAGCCGGGGTTTGGCCTGTTGTAGGATGAAATAAACGTCAATCAAATGCCATCATCAGAAAGATGACTCAATCGCCATAGAGACAGGATGAGATCTGATTGATTCTGAGTGAGCCTAGACATCACGGGTCAGGCAAGCAGGGCCTGTGGATGATGAGTTTGATGTTTATTAAAGATCATGGGTTGAGGGCTAGTGCGCTCTGCCTACAGAAGCTGATGCTATGGTAACCTGTCAATCCAATCAGGAGAGTCAGCTGCTGATTCACACAATCACGCAGGTGTCAGGAGTGTGTGTGAGTGTGTGTATTGTGCTGACACAAACACCCAGTAAACTGAGAGTCAGGGAGTGGGGGTCATTTTTAGTTTTTCTTCGATCAGGAGATATTTGGTGCAGACTGGAACATTCTGTCTGTCAAGTCCTCTGTCCGCCCATCCATTCATCTATCCATTAATGGATCCACTAATCATATGCTAAACCTGCAACCTTCTCATGATATTCCATAAAATGTGTTGAATATTCTCTGATTCTCGAAGAGGGATGTGATACTTTTTATGAGGTCAGGGGTCAAGAGACATTATAATGTGAAACAAACACAAATACCAATCAACGACTCACACACATACACACTTACCAACACTTTGCTGTCATCTTCCACTCCGCTGGGGCTCAACTTCACAGTCACAAGTGCAACAGAACACAGAGAAAGAAGAAACATTACAGTGAAGTGAGACTGACATTACACTGACAACAGATAACATACACAAACAACACACCCACTGACACAACCTCACCGAATGTGTGTTCTGACCTTTGACCTCATCATGTGTGTAGTCTGACCTCATTGTGTATGTAGTCTGACCTCTGACCCTAGAGATCTCTGTGTTCTGACCTCTGACCTTACACAGTGTTTGTTCCGATTGGAATGACTTCTCCATTTTCCCCTTTTCACTTGTACCCTGCACTTAAATATCACAATGAAAAGCAAAACGTGATGGGTGATTGTGCCAGTCAGTCAAAGCAGACTATATAACCAGACTTCTCGTTGATAGTATGAAGTAGACCATTAGAGCTGATGGAGGATGATCTAAAATGAGCACTGCTGCAGAATAGTGCACCTGGAATCTGTATGACATCTGTATGACACTGGAATCTGTATGTACTGTATCTCAGTACACACAGTTTACTTATCAGCTGCTGGTTACAGTGGCTTTGATACAATGCAGAACAAACCTGCACTGTATCCATTAAGAACCAGCATTTATTTCCATCCCTCCCTTCTATTGCCTCCACAGAGATGAAACTTTAATAGCCGCTCTTTGTTTTAGCCAAAAATGGATTTTGGTTTGGACCAATGGGGTCAGTGTCTCAGAGCCCCAGTGACTGGTGGCATTACCACTTCAAATAAGAGAGTACAGTAAAATACTGTTACGGCTGCACGATCATGACAAAAATGATTGCTGATTATTGCCTTGATATTGCAATTGCGATTAATAATGTTGATTATTAGTGAGGGTGCTTACCAACATAGATCGCAGAATGAATCGAAAGAGGGCCATATATTTGTAACCCACTAAACCAATAAGATAGTTTAATGGCATTATAGTACACAGTACTGACACAACACCTTAAAAACATTAAAATGTACAATAAAATCATAATCAATACATTGTTAGTGCTTCTTAAACTTTCGGGTGAGTGGGGTGAGATTATGGGTGAGTGCACCTATTCTCCTCTAGGGGGGTGCAATCTTGTGATTTTGACAGTTACTAGACTGATGAATAATTTTGTGCTTTTATAAACAACTTTGTGCTCTTGTAGTAATTTAATGATTTGTTAAATTCTTTTTAAAGCTACAAAAGTTATTCAGAAGAGAGTCAAAGTTTTATTGTCATTCGGCCATATACAGCAGTGTTCCTGCCACACAAGACACAGACTACATAGACAACAAGGGACTTGGTACAATGACACGGTTCCACATACAGTGATGGAACATTTTTTTGATGCCCTGCTGATTTTGTACGTTTGCCCACTGACAAAGAAATGATCTGTCTATAATTTTAATGGTTTAATGGCTTTTCTATGGGACTGGCTAGGCCACTCCAGGACCTTAATGTGCCTCTTCTTGAGCCACTCCTTTGTTGTCTTAGCCGTGTGTTGTTGGTCATTGTCATGCTGGAATACCCACCAATGACCTATTTTTAACGCCCTGGAAGAGGGAAGGAGGTTCTCACCCAAGATTTGACAGTGCATGGCCCCTTCCATCGCCCCTTTGATGTGGTGCAGTTGTCTTGTCCCCTTAGCAGAATAAAACCCCAAAGCATGTTTCCACCTCCATGTTTGATGGTGGGGATGGTGCTCTTGGGCCATAGGCAGCATTCCTCCTCCTCCAAACACAGTGAGTTGAGATGATGCCAAAGAGCTTGATTTTGGACTCATCTGACCACAACACTTTCACCCAGTTCTCTTCTGAATCATTTAGATGTTCATTGGCAAACTTCAGATGGGTCTGTACATGTGCTTTCTTGAGCAAGGGGACTTTGCGGGTGCATTACCAATTGTTTTCTTGGTGACTATGGTCCCAGCTGCCTTGAGATCATTGACAAGATCCTCCTGTGTAGTTCTGGGCTGATTCCTCACAGTTCTCATGATCATTGAAACTCCACGAGGTGAGATCTTGCATGCAGTCCCAGACAGAGGGAGATTGACAGTTATTTTGTGTTTCTTCTATTTGCGAATAATCACACCAACTGTTGTCACCTTCTCATCAAGCTGCTAGGTCTTGTAGCCCATTCCAGCCTTGTGTAGGTCTACAATCTTGTCCTTTACATCCTTGGACAGCTCTTTGGTCTTGGCCATGGTGAACTTTAACTTTTCTGGAATGCGTTTTTCTGGGTTTTTGTTGTTATTCTGTCTCTCACTGTTAAAATAAACCTACCATTAAAATTATAGACTGATCATTTCTTTGTCATTGGACAAACGTAAAAAAATCAGCAGAGGATCAAATAATTTTTCCCTCAATGTAAGTGCATGTGTAAACATTTGTTCAGACAGTGCACATATCACAAATTAAAGAAAAAATCAAGAAAAGGACAATAGTGCTTGAAGGACAATAATACATGCTTTATCTTTCATTTATGCTTTATCATCAAATTTAAAATACAACTCTGCATAAAAAAATAAAAAATAAATACAATCTAAAGCCTTTCTCCTTTTGCTAACTAGTGACCCAATTTTCTGCAAGCACAACTAATTACAAAAGAAACCACACTCATCACCTACAGGGGTTTACAGAACAATGAGATGCCAATCGCTAATCACAGACCACCAACAATGAACAGAATGAAAGAAACAGCTTCTTATGTGAGTGCAGAATCCTGTACATGACATACATTAGGAAGATACTGGATATGGCTTATATATGTTGATGTCCTGTGTGGGTGAGCAGAACATCTGTAAATATGAAAGTGTCGCTGTGATCCGGGATTTCAACTAAACAGATTAGTTTCACTTTCAGTAAAGCAGAGCAGAAATACAACACATGTCAAGACAATCAGATTTCTGTCAGCCAGTCAAGGCCCTGCACATGCTGCACTATTGTATACTACACTACGTATATATAGGTGCACGTGTGTGTGTGTGTGTGTGTGTGTGTGAGAGAGAGAGAGTGAGGGGGTAACCTTGGAGACAGTTTGAGGGTCAGCACAACAGACTCGGAGGTGGTTGTGATTATAAGCTGCTGAATGAGCATTTATAGAGTAAACTCAGTCATTATGATAATTTGCTATTCACAGGCCTCATCAGAAAACCTGATTGCAATCAAACCTGCTTGAGTCTCCACAGTGGCCCAAACAACATGAACACTGTACAGGAACACCAGAATCACTCCTGCAAAACCTCTAAAGAGAAATCTTCAAAAAGCACCTGCTGTCTGTTCAGAAACTCAGCTGTTCTGCTTTATTTTATTGAATCCGATTGATATTGATTCATATTGTATCCCAGATTGTCATTGTTTGTTGTGGACTCTACATGTGATTGTAAATGAACTACACGTGATGTTATGTAAATGATAACGTGTTTACGGGTAATTCACACTGATGTAACTAATATAACACTTACAGCAGTTGTATGAGTTTCTACTTGCTTTAATTCAAACTGCTTTGGAATTTGAAACACACACACACACACACACACAGATGATATGATGTTTCTGTAAGGAACGTCCCATCCTCACTGTTCTTCTGCATTAGCTCTTTCTCTAATCTATTAAAATAGCTGAGATCAATGGGGCTTCAGGTTTCTGTCTCTGGGCTCCTCACCTTCAGCTCTCGTCATCAGTGACCTTGCTACTTAGAACTAAACATAGACAAACGAGATCTCCTTACATACACATCTCCTTACATTTACATGAGCAAAATTAAAAAGGTTTTCACTATTCATTAAAACTATTGCATGCGTTTAAAAAATTGTTTTCTTTCACAAACACATTGTTTTGCTTCAGAAAGTATTATTAAGCCACTTGGAGTGGTATAGATTACTCTAATGATGGATGCGCTTTTTTGAGTTTTGAAAACTCTGGCACTATTCAATGCCATTAAGCTGGGAAGAGGCAGGATGTTGTTTAATATAAGTCAGATTGTGTTATACACCGATATCATCAGAATCAACTAGAGACAACTACAAAGGGTCAAGCAAGCCATAATTCATTCTGGCCCTCTCACACACGTACCTTCTTCTTTCACATACATGTATTTCTACTCTCTCTCTCTCTCACACACACACACACACACATACACATTTATATGGCAATTTGATGGCTTGGTTTCTTAATGATTTTTCTTGCTTCCTTCAGTCAGCGTTCTGTGTAAGTGTTCTGGAGAGAAGGGAGTTCAGTTCCTAAAACTGAAGGCTGTGATGCTGCAAGTTAGGACGCCTTCTAGGAGTAAAAAACAGCACAGACCTTGATGTTCACCCAGCTTCTGGTTTGAGCAGATTTTAATGGTTTTGGTCGGAACAACATCCGCTGTGCACTTACTGATAAACCCACAGACTGACACGCACTGGCATACTCATCAACACGAAACATGTTCCAGTTAACATTATCAAAACATTTCTGTAACAGCATCTGACTCGTCCGACTAGTGGTGGGTTGTCCTGGTGACAGGGGTCTCCAGCTTCATTTTCTGTGGTAGGCAGGTAAGAGCAGAATGGAGCAGTGATCTGATCTTCTGAACAGGGTGTGTGGGAGTGTAACAGTGGGTCAGAACGCTTGTATTGCAGTATATGTGCTGATGGTACTTCCTTTAGCGATTCTTCATTAAAGTCTCTGTCCACAACGCAGCTTCTGGGTGTGTGGTTTCCTGTTTATTTATTGTGTGTTATTCTGTGAACACCAGATACAGGGGCATGAGAACAGTGATAACACATGACAGTTCCAGCAGGAGCTGAAAGGTTGACACGTGATGTATTCCAGATTAGGGGAGCACAAGGTTTGGATGGTGGAAAAGCTTTTACGATCGCACCACAACCCGTTAATCATAAAGCACACACGGTCACCTTTCGTTTGAATGAATGGAAAAAACAGATGCTTGAATGCAGGGATCTCTTCTGAAAGCCAGGTGTCATGCTAAATTCACATATCCCCCATGATGCACTCTCTGAGCTCACAAAGTTGATTTTACAAACTCTGCATGTTTGCAAGAAGTAAACTGGATACAGGAAACCGGTTCCAGTGCCTCCTGAGTCTGACCAGCATGCCGGCTTGTCTGCCTCTTTTCCGAAAGCGCTTGCATCAGCAGTCGGTCCAGGTAAAGAGGATCGTGTCATTGTTTACCTGAAGTACGTCTGTAAACAGAGGGTCTTCGAATGGAAGTTTCCATTGTTGATCTTGTGTCCAGTGGATCATACATAATACTGCTTACATCCACAATAAAGACAATTAAAAGTAAATACACAAAATAACAAAACAACACTGCAGGTTGCAGGAGCACCACAGCTACTACACTCAGGGCCATCTTGATTTCATTTTTTTTATGTGGTGTCTTGTATAATTTTTATGCTGATGACATGCAGATGTATTTGCCTTTGAAATCTGGAAATAATACATCTGTTAAATTACTTTCTGAAAGTTTAAACGATTTAAAATGCTGGATAAATGACTTGAATGAACAAATAGAAATTATTTTGGCCCTAGCAATGCAAATAATATGGAAAGTCTAGGTCCTCCTCTGTCATCGAATTTGCATACTTGTTATTTTAAAATTTGGGCTTTATTTTTGACACAGAATTAAAGTTTGATTGTGAAGAATAGTTTCTTGAGCTGCCTTATCTTCAGTTATCTGAAGAAAGTAAATCATGCATTTATTTTCTCTCGTCTTGATTAATGCAATGCTTTATATCTGGGTTTCAGTCCGTAGTGTCACGTCTGAAGAGGGTGGAAAATTTGGCATATATCCTGGCATATGATGATGTGGCCTCTACATTGGTTTCCAGATGATTTTTAGGGTAATAAGGTACTTTAATATACTTTTAAAGCCCTGCATGGAACAATGGACCAACAATTATGTTGTTACTTTTATGTTGTTACTATGCTGTTAATATTTAAATGTTTTATAAGGCAGCACCCATGTCAGGCTCTGAGTCATGTTACAGCCTGTGAAGAACAGATTTATGTTCTTTGTAAAAAAAACATGCATTTCTTACCTTGTGACATGTGCATTTATCTTTCAAAACCATATAGTAGTGTCAGCAACATGTCTCCACTCCAGCTCAACTCATATCACCATAGAGACCTGTCTGGTGTCATTCAGCAGAAAAACAACGGCAGCCATCTTTGACATGTCTGCCCAAATAACCAAGGCCGTGAGATACCTCACTTTAAAATCATGCCACAAACATAAACAACCAGATTCCCTCCTGCCTTACATGACTCCGCTAACCTGTATGACTTCTGAAGTTAAACCTTCGTTATCAGAAGCATAAAAATATTTACATTCCAGAGGACACCATTTGTTCAGCTTAACCCAGCAGGGCTTTGTGGGCACTTGACATTGTTTAATCCCCTGTGTATAGAATGAGTCAATCCTCTGCTACTTCAGCACTGCAGCCTCTGAGCTAGGAATTCTTTTCATCCTATTGAGCTCTCATATTAGTATTGGCTAAATGGCCAAAACTATTCCAGGTTCACTCATGTGTTTGTGATTGTGGCTCTTTAGCTTTGCATTCCTAAACTTTTACTCTAGCAAACTGGGCTCGTAGTTTGAGGTTTTTTCATTCCTGTCCTCACCAAGTTGGGACAGACAAAAGCCCCAACATAACACTTTTGAATCTGGGCTGTTAACACAAAAGACGCAGGTTTAGTCCCAAATGAACAGATACAGTCGAATTACTGATGTTACAATTCTGCCTCACGATCACTGTGTACTAAACAGTTACTCACACCTTGCACCAGGAGTAGAGCTCTGTAACAGGTAAACTGTGAGTTCGCACTTGATGTGGACGGTCACATGGTCTTTGCTGAGACAGCTTATCGCGAAGTGAGAATCTGCAGAGGAGTTCTAGCATCTTCTGCAAGGATGCAACCTGAAATAATTGCATTGATCCAAAACCTTGAATTTGTGGATGCTGCAGGGTTGTAGATGGCAAAGAAATTGTGCAGAGTGTTAAATTGAAACTGATGTGTTACATCTGTGGACGCTGTGCAAGCAAAAGCTCCGTATAAATGCTATTATTTTGCTGACAACAATTATGTTGTTAGTAATTCTGTTATAGGCCTAATATTGCTTGTTTTGCAGAAAACACTTTTTAATTGACATCATCTGTCTGTACACTTGTTCTTGCACATGATGTCTGTGCTATAGTGCTGGGTGTATTTCTCCTGAGACTCCAGTCACTAATGACATTGTGATTACTGCATCAAGAACTAATCATTTATAGGAAACTTGCATTGGAAATCCAATAATGAATCTGCTGGACTCATGCATCAAACATAAAACCTGCAAGACTGCATTAGCTGCATCACATACGAACATCTCATACCTTCTGGAGCAACCAAAGTATTTGCTGCAGGAAATGTGACATGCATGAGCGTGTGCTTGTATGAAGACAGAACTGTGGTCCTGCTGAAAACTTCCCACTGTGTGTTTGAACTAAAACAGACAACTGCACAGTACAGCACAGCTTCTCGCTTCTCGCCTCAGTTGAAATGCATTTGTGTGACAGTTTGGGAAAATAATTGGGCTGTTGCTTGTTTATTCATGAATTGTGTTTTGAATCTGATTTTGTACATGTAAATTGTGCTGTGCATTTCTGAACTGTTTTGTGGACAAGGACGTGACGTAAGGCCAAGTATGGTGACCCATACTCGGAAATTGTGCTCTGCATTTAACCCATCCAAGTGCGCACACACACAGTAGTGAACACACACACA
>JAZGTJ010003612.1:0-34567 GCA_036877575.1 Botia almorhae
AAATGGTTTGCATCAAAGAATATTAATGTGTTAGAATGGCCCAGTCAATGTCCAGACCTAAATCCCATTGAGCATCTGTGGCAAGACTTGAAAATTGCTGTTCACAGACGCTCCCCATCCAATCTGGTTGAGCTTGAGCTATTTTGCCAAGAAGAATGGGCAAATATTTCAGTCTCTAGATGTGCAAAGCTGGTAGAGACATAAACCAGTAGACCTGCAGCTGTAATTGCCGCGAAAGGTGGCTCTACAAAGTATTGATGCAGAGGGGGCTGAATACAAATGCATAGCACATTTTCAGATTTTTATTAAAATTTTGAAAACCATGTATAATTTTCATTCCACTTCTCAATTATGTGCTACTTTGTGTTGGTCTATTACATAAAATCTCAATAAAAAACATTTAAGTTTGTGGTTGTAATGTGACAATGTGAAAAAGTTTAAGGGGTATGAATACTTGTGCAAGGCACTGTAGTTCCATACAAAATATGCAATCACAAATAAATAGATATAGACAAATACATATTAGAAGTGTGGCATTTCAGGTCTTATTTTAACAGTTAAAATGTACTGTTTTAAATTTGTTTGTATGAATTAGAAAAAAAAATTTGTAGTGGTGTTTAGTATTTAATGCATTTGTTTAAGTTTGATGCTTTCACTCTTACTGCACTCCACTCATTGTTTTGCCATAAAAAAAATAAAAATAAAAATAAAATTATCAAACCATTATTTAATTAAAAAAGATATTGCTCCATAGTTATTTTTTACATAATTAGCTACTTTTTGTTAGTAAATTTTGGTAGTAGCACTGTACTCAAATATGTTTCAAAAGAAGTTTGATTTTAGTTGAACTACTTTATGAGTTGCTTGTAGCTTCACATGGTATTGCTACAAAGTAGCCTTTAAAATTATAAACCTTATCATAAGAAAACTAGCAGGATGTTACAGCAGATATAATAATAATTTTTGTGTGCAACTTTTCAATTGATCAACCCTTTCACAAACCTGTGAAATTATTCTTGGCGAGACACTCTTTGATTCGATTGGCCTTTCTCACATGGAACGCCTTTGTGATCTCTTGATTCATGAAGGCTTCATTGTTCATGATGTTCTCCACCATCATCCTGAGGTCAAACACCTCCAGAATCTCTGCAATCTGGGCGATCTTCATCAGGTCTTTCTCCCTCTCATCCAATTCACCAGTGTAAAGGAAGCGTAGGACAGCACTGAAAGGCCCAGGCTGGATGGAATGATCCATTTTCACAACAGTCATGAGAGCTGATGAACCCGTGACTGGGTTGACGACGGTCTCTTTGTGGATGCTATAGAAAGCCTTGTTCCAGGAGGCCAGGGCCAGCCTGGTGCGCCTGTGCATCCCACTGAAATTCATCACCTTGAGGGTACCGTCACTCTTGGATGTCCTGAGTGAGCAAGGAGAAAGGTTGGGCAGAACTGTCACATCCTCTTCAGTGTCCAGGCTAAGGGTGCGCATCAGCTGATCCCGTCCATGACGCTCAGTTACTACCAAACACTGGGACTCATCTGAGAAGTCCATTTGAAATAGGTCAAAGAATTTGGAGGATGAGGTAGACAGGTAGATCCTATGAGCAAATAAATGGATGTGTTCCTGTATGATGAACATCACATCAGCACACAGAGGGTTCTCAAGAAGCTGTTTTGGGCCATCCTGGTTTTTGGCTGGGCACTCTGGGATCTTGATGAGTGGTGGAGGAGCTTTTGGGGGCAAAAATGGTGCCTGCAACAGTGGCTTCTGGACCTTTCTCAGATGGGACTTCCAGAACTGCAGGTGACGTCTGGAGATGAGGGCTGCTCGGATGGCATTATCAAAAATATCCTTGATGCCAAACTGGTCAAACACGCTTGTCTCGTAATACGGGATTCCGAGCTCTTTGGCGACTTCTCTTCCACTTTCTGGAGGCAAAATATCTCCAGGTTTAATGGGCCTGTAGGAAACAAATCGTTTTAAATTTTGTTATGATGCAAGCTCTTGTTTACATAATGAAAAAGTCGCAATCAGGAGGAGGCATAATAACATTTTATATTTATGACAGCTGTTTTTTGTGACTTCCAATGCTTTCCTGACATCTATTTTTATTGGTAAGTGTACCTTGAGTCTTGAGCCAGTACCTTGATAATGGCCGCCTAGCTCTATTGACTGCTTCTAGGTCAGCATAGCGCAAGTCCAACTGGCAACCAACCAAGATGACAGGTGTACGTGGACAGAAGTGCTTTATTTCCAGGTACCACATGCTTTTAACATGGTGTAGGGAGTTGGGATTGGCGATGGAAAAGCAGAGGACCACGACATCAGACCTTCAGGTGTGAAAAGTAAGAAGTACATCAAGTAACAGACTGATTAAAGATGACATCTTTTTTAACAACACAAGACACCACATAACATGCATGCTAACAGAGTTTAAAGCCAAAAGTGTTGAATGTGACAGGTGCTAATTGCTATCCATAGCAACACCACAATCCTTCAGTGTTTAGTGGACATGCAAATAAGGAACCCACAAACTCAATGCCAGCCTGACATTGACTGATTGACAGCACGCAAAAAGATTGCCTTCAGTTTACATACAAGCCCTCTCAGACAACTGATGACCAAGACCATAAACTCTATTGGCAATGCTTTTTTTTGGCTGCTCCTGAGAGAACTAGAACAATCATGACCAACAAAACAGACAAAACAAAAGCACAAAGAGGATGACATGCAGACATTCTGGCATATTGCTGGCATACCTCCTGGTTAGTACAAAGTCTATCCTGGAGTGGGGGGAGGGCAACACCCGGCACCACACAAGAAACGTAAATAATGTACGATCACCCGTTTGGCATCATCCACAAAAGGAATCGTGCATTTCTTGCTGACTGGGCAAGCAAAGGTTTCGGCTACCACACCACACAGTTGAATTGGCAGTGCAGAGGATTACGGAGATGCTAGCAGGCTTGAAAACTTACAGTGTCTCTTTTATGATTCACAGGCTTGCATAAAGATCATAGGAGGCCTACAAACAAAAAAACAATGCTACATAATAGTTTGCCTTTCTAAGTCATCAAAGCATTAGAGTCCTGGGAAATTCTGACTGAATTCAGAACACAATTACACCCATCATCTTTCTAACAATAAAAACTAAACCAAAGTCTGATATTGTGCAGCTTGTGAGATATGAGGCTGATGATATCTAAACACTTTGATATGGCACAGCGGGGCTGAATAGCTGCAAAGCTAAAGCCTCTTCTGTAACTTCAGTAATGGCTTACTGAAAACCAGACTTTTAGGTCAAAGTGGGGCTTTTGGTTGAAAATCCAAGTGCTGCACTCTAGAGACAAGCCTGTTTGATCTTAAGCCAGAATCAATGGACTTCTGGTAAAGCATTTAGTGAAGCACTTATTTAGGGGGTGAGAATGTCTGGGGGGCCAATGGGGGAAACAATTTACCCTTATAACTTAAGGACGGTGACTCCTCAGCCCTGAATATAAGAGCATACTGGCATATTATAGCAGCAATTAACTTTATTAACCTCATCCTGATCCTTGAATAAACCCCTCATCATGTCATCAATTAGCAATTTAACAAAGCAGACTAGGAGCAGCAATTTGTGAGGTTGCTACATGCACACAAAGGGCTCTTGGTTCTCCTTTAGGTAAAATCACACAGACTCATTTCAATGTTCTCAGTAGACATTGTATTTGTCACTGACAACAATGTGAGGTAAGGCTGGGAGGTGTGATGGCATATACTGTGTGACAGTGACAGAACTCTTTAACATGATTTACATATGCTAGCTCTAATGAAATATACAGTAATGGCAGGACGTGTCTCAAACAAGTCAATGAGATAAATAACTTGTTTTTAAGGGCTGTTTTTACACAGGTGAAATGGAGATTAATGATTTTGATTGGTGAGCAGCATTATATCTTGCTGCAGTAGTACAGAATTCAATGTACTTGTCACAAGCTTTTATAGCAACCCATTCAAATGTAATTTATCAATTAAATTAAGATCTAGTTTTACAAATATGTTTTTATAAATATTATTTTTTTAGACTTTGTTTTTAACTCAAATGTTACATAAAGCTGATGCCAAGCTTATCATATATTTATTTGTTATGAAAATTCAAGTGTTTGTAAAACACTCGAAACACTTGTTTTCAACCCATGACTGGGTAAAATGAATACAGAACTGGATTGGTTTAACCAGGGGCGCAGCTCGCAATTTTGGGCCCTATGACAAAATATGAGGTTGGGCCGCCCTAGTAGTGTTATTACTAGTAATGCAGACCTCTTGGGGCCCCTAGAGGGCGTGGGCCCTTAGAATTGTCCTAACTTTCCCCCCCTTAGCGGCGCCCCTGGGTTTAACCCAGGATTGGATACCAACAACCCAGTATAGATTAATTTATAACCCAACAGTGTGGGTTATGGCCAAATTTTACCCAGCATTGGTTAAAAACAACCCAGCAAAACATCCCAGTTCTTTTTGTTAAACATGTAATACTCTGTAAAATTGGCATAACCACATGTATATTTATTTTATTACCACATTTTAAATTACATTTGCTGCAAAAGTAACTATATTGTGATATTCACAATTACCACGACAATACCATTATCAGACATACTCATTTCAGACATACTGCAAACCCCTATTCTTAGGTTGTGCTCTGAAAGCAGGATGCAATTAATTTACTCTTTTGTAAAGAAAAGAGATGACATGAGGATTAATTTTTTGTATTCTAGTTCCTCTAAAATACTGAGTTACTTCAGTCAACAACATTGACTTCTAAAGCTCCCAGTGTTCCCAGCATCACTGAAGAGAGAATGGGCTCTATAACAGAGACTGCAGACATCCAGAGGTTATTACGTCAGTCCAAGCTGAGCTTTATGCTCCAGGTCTCAGTGCCTTTGTTTTATTTTTAGGACACAATAAAGCAGCGAAGACTAAAAAAGCAATTCTATTGAACTTGACGGGGCCACAGACATGCTCTCTGGGCAACAAGTCAGATGTGTCTGATTGGACTAGTCTACAGAATAGATGGTCAGTGTAGTGCCAATTAATGTTCTAAATCATTAAATGTTCTCTACTCTTAAGGTAAACAGGCATCATTTTCTTTGGATTTTCTCAGGTTTCTCAGCTCTCAAGAGGAAAGCTCAAGGATCCAGTCACACTGCTGAACATTATCAACATAAAATGCCATTCTGAGCCCATTTTTATTTCTATAATATAATGCTTTAAAATGGTAAGGGTAAAATGGGACATATAGTAACAAGTACTATGTAGAGTAGGACTTGATTAGAAAAGTGGGAGTTCCAAACCAGAATGTTATAAATAAAGATGTAAAAGGTGAAGCAGATCTCATGATTTAGGCAAAATACCAGTAATTAAAGTGCATTAAAATGTAAAATGTGAACAGGGTTGACATTTTTGCACAAATGCAAACATTCCAAAAATATCAAGAATATATCACTGTGTCCAGTGATATATACACTAGTCCAGTCAAGATTCTTCCACACTCAATTTTAAAAACAAGGTTGTATTGAACTATAAAACACTGCTGAACAAATTTGGCTTGACACTAATTATGGATGTCTGATTATACTGAATGAAATGACTACACAGTGGATTGAACCCTGTCTGTATCCAGTAATATATTATATAGTATTATATTATTTTGGCTTGTTAGCAGTTAAGGGAAAATGGTCAGGAAAAGCAGTAGCCATAACATGACACTGAATGCTGCATGCTGTGCATTCTAAGATTCATATACAAACCAGTAAATATATCTGTGAACATGATTGTAAATTGTTACCACCATAAAAAGCTATAGAAACTTTTATTCTGTTCTGAAAATGCCAGAAAATAGATAAGAAGCAGTGATTTAGTGATGAAAATAAAGAAAGACCCCATTAAACGAGTGCTTGACACAAAATGGCCATGAGTTAACATAACAGAGCTCAGCTGTCATGTTCACACACATTCAGATGCAAATAGCTCAGTGTTTGATGTCAGAGCAAATGATGGTTGGACATTTCCTGTCTTTCTATTCAGTAATATTCCGGCACTTGTGTACTAAAGAAACAAGATTTTGTCTGGTGATTTGTGTAACACATTAACCAGAGGTCTGTGAAATTCTTTCATGTACACACTCAGAAAGACATTATTTTTAAAATATTAGTGCAATTTTTATGTCACAGTGATTGTTATAGTTTCGAAACGGATAGATCCCCCAAATATGGAAATACTGTCATCATTTACTGCACCTTTTTTTTACTTAAAAGTTTTAGTAGAACACAAAAGATGTTTAACATAAAGGAAAGTGTCATTACAGTCTGTCTTCTAAAACATAATTTTGCGTGTCCGAGACCAAAGTGTAAAGTCACTATTCCCTAAAGATCTTGCTCTTCATAGCTCTCAAATCTTATTAGCAGGTGTTGCGATTGGTCACATGACATGCATTGGCATCACTGATGTGCCATATTTTAAACTGTGCAAATGAGTTTTAAGAGCTACAGTATGGCAGAGTCTTTCTGTATTTTCTTTCTCTATTTCTCACACAAAGCTATCCTATGTCTTTAGAAGACATGGAACATACCGCATAGGTCACAGAGTATTTTATGGTGCTTTTAAGAGTTTAAGAGTTAAGAGTTTGGCAGCCTCTGTTCATCATTTACTTTCATTGCACTTAATTGAAAACAGAACCTTAGAAAATCTGCCAGACGTCTCCATTTGTTTACTAAAGAAGAAAATTTAAACAGGTTTAAAATGACAAGAGTAAATGATGACAAAAGGGTGAACTACTCCTTTAAGACCTGCCTCACTACATAAGAAGTGGAAACCAAACACTCTATTCATACCTTCCATAGGCGAAGCGTCTGTCTTTGTGATGGTCTCCAAAGGTGTCCCATAGCCGGAGGGACACACTTACGTCATCCACAACATCTCTGGAACGTTCTAAAACCTATGAGACGTCAAAGCATTTATTTAGTTTTTAAAGTGAAACAGCTGCCCAGAAGCACAGTGGTCTGAAATCTGTTTCTCCTTTGCCAGCTTAAATTTAAATTAATCTTGACTAAAGCAAGTCTGTGAATCATTCTCTTGATATCTTAAGCCATAAGACAAGACTAATTGTCAGATAATAGGGAGGTAAATGTAATTGAGAGATGTACCTCTTGACAGACTCTGTACTGGTCGATGGCCCAGACGGTCGGTACATGAGTGGCCAGCAGCTGGTATTGGGTCAGGGTGGTGTTACAGGCCCGGGCACATATCAGACGAGTCTTCCCCACTGCATTGTCTCCAACAACAACACACTTGATGGTCTCTACGTTGGGTCTTTCGTAGTCCATTATAAAATCAAACACCCTGCACAAAAGACGTCTTGTCAGTATGTATACTATTTTGTAGGAGCACACACACACACAGACCAAAGCAGGTATTTCATTTCAGGTCTATTAAATCAGAGGTTACAGAGAGAAGTGACCTTGCTCTGGGTCAATGAAACCTTAATATAATACAGGACGATTTCTCTGTTTAGATGCCTAGAATAGCTGCCCTATATATTATAGCTGCATTTGTTCTTGCTGAGCTGGACAAAACACAACCCATATGATCTTCTCTGATGCAGTTTGTATGACTTGCACAATTATAAATACATGTAAAACTTTATAATATAAACTGTTTAATTTTTATGACAGTTGACTGTTTCATTTATGACACTAACAAAACAGGAGCATATTGTATGACATAACACTGTACTTCTGCTTAATATTGTTTCTTACTCAACTGTTTGGCAGGCACATCTAATATTACATTACCATTATGATCATGTGATCCATGTGACTTATTTAAAGACCCCGTTGTGAAAATTAAATGTTTCATGTTGTTTATATGTCTATAAGGTGTTTTTATTATCATTTAGACGAATCATGGGGAAATTCATAATTTAACACCATTGCTGAGAATTTTCTCTTTAAAATCGCAGTTTACCAAAGACGGTCTCAAAAACACTGTTTAAACCCGCCTCCGTTTTTTTATATAACAAACATGTTGTAACCAATCACATCAGCAAATGGACTGAGTGGATCAGGAAGTCTGAGCTGGTGTGATTAGGTGCAGGCGGGGACTAAATTTGTGTATTCATGAATCCACATATACTAAATAAAGCAATGGATACACTGGAGCTATTTTATAGCATGAAGAATTTATTTGCCACAGAAAAAACATTTGAATTTGTCATTTTGATTGACAAAAATTTGTTCTAAGGGATTGAATTATCGACCTCAGGCAGACTTTAAAGTGTTAGTTTCTGTGCCTCTAGTGACAAAAACAAAAAAAAAACATTTTTTTATACTGGTTTCACTAGTTTATTGTGATGGCACCACAGAGTCATTGTGCGCACATTTTTAATAGAAGTCAACTATCATGAGTTTTTATAGTTGTTTCTTAATATTCAGATTCAACAATTTCACACTTAAGTCATATTTAAAGATATATACCTGTCATTTATTAGGTTTTAATTTGAAAGGAAACATCAAAATTATTCAGATATATGCATTTGAAAGTCTTTCTCTTTCAGAGAAATAAATCAAAAATTTTGATGACTCATTATGCACTTACTGACTGATAGAAACAAGAAAAGACAGCTTGCATCATGTCTAGCAACTTTAACTTACATTTTACACCAATAATATAAAATCTCTATAAATACTTTCATCATTCAACAGTGTTAATGGATATTAATATAGGAAAGGTGTGAACAAGTATGAAAAGAAAACATAAAAATTACAGACAGTGAGGCAGCGTCACATCTCACTAATAAAAAACCCTTACCCTCTAAAACCTTCAGCACCACATAACAGTTCTGTGAGCTTGTGAATGAAACACTGGAGTAAAACATGCCTTTTACATAATGACAGAGCTTCATCCATTCATACACCTCTATTCAGACCCTGAGCTCTGCTCCCTTTCACAAGAACATGGCCTTAGCTGCAAACAACATAATTACATCCCTTTGCAGTCTCTTGTGTAATAGTAAAATATATTTATATACGAAATTAACACACTTGTATTTTTTTAAGTTGTCTTGAATTGTAAGTTTAGACTTAAAACATTTCGATCATAACCAAACCACAGAGTTTTAGCTGGAATCAGTACATTCTCTGCGCTATCGCAGATGTGTGCACAGCAACCGTCAAAACGTCAAACACAGTGAAGTGTGTATAGGACTCAAGTATGAACTTGCAAAAGAAACTCGCCAAATAGCACTCTAGAGACAGAGATATGACAATGCACAATAAGCTATCATGATAATGACAAACTCAACGCTCTAGGACACGCAATTGTTACAGTCACAGTGTAAATATATATTTGATCTGAACCCAGTATACAGTAGTCTATTTATTTTAAGCAACAGCATTATACTTTTATTTATTTATTTTTTCAAAAGATGAAAAAAGCAAGGTTTCAACTTGCAAAGACAGTAGTTGCATGGTGCGGTGCATTTTAACCCAATTGCAATGCATTTAGAACAGTCACACTGCTCCATTTAATTTAGGAAACTATGTCATAACCAACAACAATGACAGAAATCATTTCGACATGATTTAAAAGAAATAGTAACATCACTGCCTATAATTAAGAAGTTCAGATGTCCTATAAGATGCATGATGAATTAAATGTGGACGCCACCCTGGTCTTTGCTCCACTACAAACACAAGCTATGACAGTGGACACAAGAACACCTACCGTGTCTTTAGGATGTGTGTGTGTTTATGTTGGCAGAAATCAAGTCTGTATTCAGTGACTGCAGCCTGCTGATTTCTAAAGGAAAAATCGCTCGTAGCTAGCTGCAACAATTCTGCAAAACCATCTCCTTATCGGCACTCTGTCTCTGGTTGTGCAAAAGTTATTTCTTATTGATCTTTAAGCGCCTATACTGGTGATATATGTACGTCCGTCCAGATCGCGAGGCTCTTTAAGAATCATCATCTGTCGCGAGTCAGATGCGGCTTTCATTGTGACGTCAGCGAGCCGGAGCTATTTATAGCGCGCGTACGATTTCATTCAGCAAAACAAGGTCCGTCATATCTGCTGTGAGCCAGAGATGAGCATCCAGTGAGCCTTCAGAGTACCCCCTCCCACCACAAAAACAAACTAACAAAAAGAGGAGAAAACAGTTTATGTGCAAAAAACAGCTTAATTTCTCATTTGATGCATATTGAAAAGTGCCAGGGGTCAGTGTTATGGCTATTGGATATTAGGATTTGCTTTATGTGTGATTCTTATTATACTCTGTTTATAAGGCATTATGCTTTGAATGTCCCATTTTGAATGAATGTTTGAATGCTTTGAAATCTTCTAGGTTATGAAATGAAGCCCCTAAAGGTTTTTTGTCAAAGAGTCAAACATGTACACACATCATTTCCTTTGCACTTTTATTAGATGCTAAATGACTGACATTCTGTGGTCTGCATCATTTTAATCCAAATAAGAAGATTACATCTACTCATTTCCGATATTATCTTGTGCATTTATTGGATGAGAAAAACCTGAATGACTTTCCGATTAGTTCTGTTTCATAACAGTATAGCTGGTGTTATGTCAAAATAATCTGAAGCTACTGAATGAGTTTAGAAGAGGAACAGACTTCCTGCTGTCCTAAATCTAACTATCTCTAATGTTTTTCGCTTGTTTGCAAACCAACTCAAAATATGAAAATATGAAGGATGGAGCAGCCAGATCTATATCAAGAGATTCTTCACAGCCTCTCTCATGTCTATAAGCCCTCAGGATGTTTGTGAATCATATATGAAGTGTGTGATGAAGGTTTATTTATAACTGCTGGAAGGCTGGTCTCTTTTTTCCTGTTTGCTGGAAGCAATAACTGAATGAAGTTGAGTAGGACACAATCTGTAAACAAGATTATTTTGCCTCTAGACCTGGAATGTTTAAGCCTGCCTTCTTGTCAACTAATTGATATAAAGTGGCATAACAGATAAGTGAGATTAACTGAGCAGGCTGATGTTCCAGTTTGCACTTCTGAATAATTTAAAAATACCTGCTGCAACCCAATTTAATTGACAGGTTTTACATTTTCTGGGAAACATTTAGGAAAAAAACATTTTTACATTCTAACAGCAGTTGTCATATTCATAAATTCAATTCCCCAAATATACATTTTATTTTTTATAAGAAAACAGAAAATATTTCTATGAAATATAAATAATGAAATATATATATATAAATAAATAATAAATATAATGTCCTATGAAACAGTAAAAGTCTTACTGTAGTGCAAATTGTATTTTTTCCTATTACTACTGCAAAAGCCAAGATTATGATAGTGAATTTGCATAGGGAAAAGATAGGGCATGTGGCACAGGGCAAGGAATTTTGTGCTACGTGACAAACCAGAGCCCTTTTTTCAGATTTTGATCCCATGGGTAATCAAGATAACCAGGACTTGTAATGTGGAAATCCTTCTAATCTACTAAAGCCAGTTGACAGAGTTGGCAAGTGAGTGTGCTAATCAGTTTGTAGTCAGTGACACAGTTTGATGTTGTGGTTTATAGGTTGAGGGAGGATCAATAATCCCTTACACATCATCAGTTGTAGGGATTTTTTTAATTTTTGTATTATTTTTATTCCATTTATTTTATGGCCAATATAAGCACATTTAGAATATTAGTCATAACATATCAGAATTACTAAAATGTGTTTATAAATTGAATTAAAACTGGACACCTATTTGAAAATTATTGAGACCCAATATTATTAATTATTAATTATTTTCTAAGCTAATGCATGTTTTCCACATATTATCAGTTCAACTGAAAGTTCTAAATATAGAATAAAATAATAATAAATAATAAATACATTTCATAAATTAGATTACTTTATTTGCATCATAACTGTGGCATATACAAAATAATTAGTATCTTAAGTGTGTGTAATATTACTTATGGTCACAGAAACACCAGGCTCCACCCACATTCAACGTTCACAATCACCTGAGTACTGATCACCTGCACCTGTCTCCAGGGACTCTTTATAAGCACACACACTCCTTTTTACTCACCTTCTGATCTCAACTACGGAAACAGACTCTACTCCATGCTATACTACTTACCTGCTCCAGGTTATGTTTGTCTCCAAGATCCTCTTCGTGTTTTCCAGTGTTGTGTTGTGTGTGTGACTTACCTCCATCTCCAGTCTCCATCGTTATTGTCAGCTCCTGGATTCTCATCGTCAGTATCATCATTACCATTCCTGTCATACATATATCTGAACTTTATCATTCCTTTTTATCTA
Source organism: Botia almorhae (assembly GCA_036877575.1). Lineage (NCBI taxonomy): Eukaryota > Metazoa > Chordata > Actinopteri > Cypriniformes > Botiidae > Botia > Botia almorhae. Next base: position 12,329 of record JAZGTJ010003612.1, read on the forward strand.
TAACTCATCTGTGCAATAAATACACTGTGGGTCCTTCTGCCTCCACTTCCGTTCCGATCTACAAGGCCAGTCCCATGGTGAATCCAGCGCCCTATTCTGACTTGGCAGACGAATGCAATGGTTTCCTCCTCCAATGCTCCCTCTGTCTTGAGATGCAACCCCAACATTTTCCTACTGAACAAGCAAAAATATGTTTCATTATCTCTCCTCTAAAGGGACAAGCGTTACAATGGGTGAACTCCTTATGGCAGCAAAATGGACTCGCAACTCAATCATTAGAAATGTTTATATCTCACTTCCGGGAAGTATTTGGAATACCTACTGGTGATTCATCTGTTGGTGAGAGACTTAGTCAAGGGAAATCATCTATACAAGAATATGCATTACCCTTCAGAATACTTGCTGCTTCTAGCGGGTGGAATGAACATTCTCTGTTAATAACTCACCGTCAAGGTTTAAATCCCTCTATTCGATTGCATCTCTCTTTATATGACGATACCATGGGTTTAGAATGTTTTATCCAACTGTCAATAAGAGTTGCCAACAGGATTCACAAGTGTATGGAGGAGGAACAGTATCAACAGCCACCATTTTGTCACCGCCAGCCAGAAAACTCTAGCCCTCCAGAAGCCCTCCGTCGGCTGACCCAGGGTTTGTGCATCTATTGTGAAAAACAGGACATGTAATACAAACAATCTATTCATCCTCCTAAACCTCTGGTGAGTGTTGTTTTCTCGTCACCTATGAAAGTTTCACCACTTACTACCATTGTACAACTCACTACGGCTTATCATTGTGTTTCAGTTAATGCACTCATCGACTCTGGGTCACCCAGAAATTTAATCTCGGACGACCTCTGTGATCAGCTCCAACTTCAGAAAAGAATCAATGAAACTCCGTAGACGGAAATCCTATTGGCAGAGGGCATCCTATTGGCAGAGGGCAATGTGTGAATTACATTGTTGGTCCCATAAAGCTACAAGTCGGTCTGCTACACACGGAGGACATCTCTTTATTGGTTCTGGAGGGATCAACATCTGGAGTTGTACTAGGGCGCCCATGGCTTGTTTCACATGACCCATCTATATCCTGGTCCACCGGAGAAGTCCTGAAGTGGGGTGAGAACTGTTTTAACAAATGTTTCCTGAATTTACCAAAACCCAGTGTGCATCATTCTGAACTCCCAGTTTATTCTACGTCCATTGAAAGGAGAAAAGATCTGAAATGAGGTCCGAAACGAGCCTCAGCCTTACCACCGCACAGACCATGGGACTGCGCCATCGACCTCATTCCGGATGCTCCAGTACCCAGACGTAAAAGAACAGAAGGCCATGGAGCAGTACATCACAGAGGCACTAGACCAAGGTTATATCCGACCATCTACCTCCCTTGCTGCTTCCAGCTTCTTCTTTGTGGCAAAGAAGGATGGAGGCTTGCGGCCTTGCATTGATTATCGTGAGTTGAACAAAATTACTATTCCGTTCAGATATCCCCTTCCTCTCATCCCTACAGCATTAGAGCAGCTTCGCGGAGCCAAGATCTTCACAAAATTGGACCTCAGAAGCGCCTATAACCTCATTAAAATACGTGAGGGGGACGAGTGGAAGATGGCTTTCATCACTTCTACGGGGCATTACGAATACCTTGTGATGCCCTTTGGTCTTGTTAGTAGTAGTCGTAGTCGTCGTGGTAGTCATCGTAGTAGAGCTTTATTGTCATTCCGCTACATGTGTGGACATACAGTGGAACAAAATGTTTTGTCTCACAGGACCACGGTGCTACATAAATGAACATAAATATAAACCTAACAGTAAACGTAAGAGCAATTTCCTTTTTTAATCCTATACAAACCTATACATAACATAACCAGAAGCGGTAATCTAACTATACATATAAACAGTTGGCTATACACATAACCTAAGACAGACTATTCAACAGTTGACTTTACACATTAACTAAAATAGACTATACAAGTATTTTACATAATACTGTACAATGTTGTGCAAGATATTTTTCATAAGAGGTATTTAAGGTTAGGAAACAAGTAGTACAATATGATTTGTAGTGCGTTCACAAGTAAACGTTTGTGTAATCTTACTTAGTCCTTGTAACATGGTGTGTTAATAAGAAAGTGTCTGGTGCATATAGAGAGAAGAGTGTGTTTTCTCCAGGTGGTTTGTTTAGCCCACACACCTCTGTGTAGAACACTCAGAATTGCACAGTGTTTTGAAGTTTTCAACAGTTTCATGTGGTGCGTGTGGAGTGGTGGGGGGGTGGCGGAGAGCATCCTGGTTTTAGAAGCTAGGGTTGTGGGTTGGGTTTCAGGAGGGGTGAAGTGATTGGAATTGAGGGCTCTCACAGCTTGGGGGAAAAAACTGTTGAGTAGCCTTGTAGAGCGGGCTCTAATGCTCCGGAACCATCTTCCTGATGGCAACAACTGGAAGAGACTATGAAAAGGATGGGTGAAGTCTTTCACAATAACGGTAGCTTTACTGGAGCATCGTGCATTGAAAATATCCAGAATGGAGGGGAGAGGGGCACCGATGATCTTTGCAGCTGTGCTCACTGTCCGCTGGAGGGTCTTGCGGTCAGCAGCACTGCAATTCCCATACAAGACAGTGATGCAGCTGGTCAGAACACTCTCAATGGTTCCCCTGTGGAATGTGCTGAGGATGGGTGGAGGAAGACTTGCCCTTTTCAACTGGCGGAGAAAGTGTAAGCGCTGTTGTGCCTTCTTGAAGAGTGACATGGTGTTGGTGGCCCAGGTGAGATCCTCTATGATGTGCACCCCCAGGAATTTGGTGCTGCTGACTCTCTCCACAGTTGAGTTGTCGATGGTTAGTGGGGGGTGATCAGCGGAGTTTCTTCTGCAGTCCATCACAACCTCCTTTGTCTTACTCACATTGAGGGACAGGTTGTTAGTGCCACACCATTCAGCCAGCTGTGCCACTTTCTCTCTGTAGAATTGCTGAGGAGACCTATCACTGTCGTGTCATCAGCAAACTTAATGATGTGGTTGGAGCTGAACTTGGCCATGTCGTGAGTCAGCAGTGTGAAGAGCAGTGGGCTGAGCACACAGCCTTGTGGGGCACCTGTGCTCAGTGTGGTAGTGCTCGAGGTGTTGCGGCCGACACGGACTGACTGAGGACTTACAGTTAAAAAGTCCAGGATCCAATTACAGAGGGAGGTGTTAAGGCCCAGCGGGCTTAGTTTATTTATGAACTGTTGTGGGATTATTGTGTTGAATGCTGAGCTGCAGTCGATGAGCAGCATTCTAACATAGGAGTCTTTGTTTGCTAGGTGGGTAAGAGCCAGGTGGATGGTGGAGGAAATTGCATCGTCCGTAGAGCGATTTGGATGGTATGCAAACTGGAGCAGATTATGTGTGTTGGGGAGGCTGAGGTTTTCATATTGTGCATGTCTAACCTCTCAAAGCACTTTATCATGATTGGAGTCATGGGACAGTGGTCATTCAGACAGGACCAAAGAAAAAGGACATTTCTTTGGTACCGGTTTGATTGTTGTGGATTTGAGACACATGGGGATGACTGCCTGGGACAGTGAGATGTTGAAGATGTGTCAGCTGTGCAGCACAGTCTCTCAGTACACGGCCAGGTATGTTGTCAGGACCCACAGCCTTGCATGGGTTAATCCTAGATAGGCTCTTCCTTACGTCGGCTGGAGACAGACAGAGCATCTGGTAGTCGTGGGGTATGGGCAGTCTTTGTGCAGGTGTGTCATTCTGCATTTCAAACCATGAATAGAAGTGGTTGAGTGCATCTGGGAGGGATGTGTCGTCATCACGGGCCTGTGGCGGAGGCTTGTAGTCAGTGATGGACTGGATGGCTTGCCACAGGCTCTGCTGTCTCTGCTGTCTGTGATTATTGATTTTTTGAGCATATGATCATTTTGCATTCTTGATGCCACAGGACAGATTGGCTCTTGCTGTTTTGAGGGCTAATTCATCTCCCGATCTAAAAGCTTCATCACTGGTCTTTAGCAGCCCACAAACCTCTGCTGTCATCCACGGCTTCTGGTTTGCACTTGTAGTGATGGTCTTGGTGACTGTCACATAATCAATGCACTTTTTGATATAGGCACTCACAGTTTCAGTATATTCATGCAGGTCAGTGTGGTTGTTGTAGGTGGCCGCCTCTTTAAACATGTTCCAGTTTGTGCACTAAAAGCAGTCTTGTAGTGTTAAGGTAGCATCAACTGGCCAAATTGTGATGAGTTTTTGAACTGGTTGTGTTTCATAAGTGGTTTATATGCTGGGATTAGCATAATTGAGATGTGATCTGAGTACCCGAGGTGGGGTTCAGCTTTGTACGCGTTCTTCTTTGTTTTGTAGACAAGGTCCAACGTGTTGTTTTCCCTTGTTGCAAAGTTCACATGTTGGTAGAACTTCGGCAACACTGTCTTTAAGTTTGCGGGGTTGTGCACGCAAACATAAACTCCACCAATGTTGAACAGTGTTTTGTCACTACTGCAGCATTGTTACACCATTCTTTGTTGACGAACACACACAAGCCCCCACCGTGAGTCTTACTGGACAGTGCTGTGTCTCTGTCTGCTTGGTAGCAGGTTAGCCTGTGCAGCTGAATGGCGGAGTCCGGGATGTTGTCGTTTAGCCATGTTTCAGTGAAGACAAACACACAACAATCTCTTGGCTCATGCTGTGTAGACCGACTGAGTTGGATTAAGTCCAGTTTATTTTCCAGTGAGCGAACAGAGAGCATGAGTGTTGGTAGTGCCTAGCTCGTATGCCTCTGCGTTTTCTCTCACACCGCTTGCGACGTCGCCTTGTGCGGGTAGTGTCAGTAGGCGAGGCCGCGATCTCGGGGTCTGACTTCAGCAGTAAATAAAAGCTTCGTAGCTTTTCATTAGTCACTGACGAGAGTTGGTGTTTGTATCATTTATATAGATGACATTTTAGTGTACACCCGAAACGAAACTAAACTCCAGTAACATGTTTCTGAGGTCCTCAAATGGCTCAGCGAACATCATTTATTTTTAAAGACTAAAAAATGTACTTTCCATCAAACTTCTGTTCAATTTCTGGGTTATAATATTAATTCTAAAGTCATCAAGATGGACAAGGGGAAGGTGGAAGCAATCATGTCATGGTCAATTCCTACAAATGTTAAAGAACTCCAAAGATTCCTAGGTTTTTCCAATTTTTATTGCAGTTTCATTGCAAATTATTGCAAACTAATTTGTTAAAGGGCAAGCCCAAGTCTCTGTCCTGGAACGCTGATGCCACCGAAGCCATGAAGAAGCTACAGGAAGCGTTCACATCAGCTCCACTCCTGATTCACCCAGATCCACTTACGCCATTCGTAGTGGAGGTAGACGCATCATCATCAGGAGTAGGAGCCATACTGTCACAGCAGCAGGGGGAACCTCCATGACTCCATCCATGTGCCTTCTTCTCAAAGAAACTTTCCCCGGCAGAGCAAAACTACGATATTGGAAACAGAGAACTATTAGCCATAAAGTAAGCATTGGAGGAGTGGAGACACTGGCTGGAGGGAGCCCATCATCCTTTCATTGTTTATACTGATTATGGAAATCTAAAATATCTACAAGAGGCAAAATGACTCAACCCCAGACAAGCCAGGTGGGCCCTTTTCTTCACGTTTTAACTTCACCATTTCATATAATCCAGGGAGTAAGAATACAAAGGCTTATGAATTGTCCGGACTATTCTCTCTAGATGAACTATCTAAACCAGATAACATCATTCCTATCAGCATGATTGTCAGCCCAATACAGTGGTCCCTGGATGAGGAAATTGATAACGCCAGTGTTTCTGATCCAGCTCCGCCAGGGTGTCCACCCAATCACAGATACGTTCCATGATACCAAAGAATACATTTAATCCACATGGCACACACCCCTCTGGGTACTGGTCATCCTGGGGCCAATAGAACCCTCTCACTGCTACAAGATGACATTGGTGACATCAGAAGGTACGTGAGGGAATGCCAGGAGTGTGCCATATCAAGAATGCCTCGCCATCTACCAACAGGTAAACTATTACCTCCACCCACTCCTCTGCATTCCTGGACACACCTGGGAGTAGATTTCATTACAGATTTATCTGCCTTAGATGGAAATATGTGCATCCTGGTAGCCGTAGACTGATTTTCCAAATCATGTTGGTTGATTCCCATCACTCCCAACGGCGATGTAAACTGCAGAAGCATTATTTAACCAGGTATTCAGAAATTTCGGTATTCCAGAAGATATTGTTTCTGATTGAGGACCACAATTCATCTCATGAGTATGGAGATCCTTTATCTCTCTCCGTTAGCCTATTTTCTAGATACAATCCCCAAAGCAACAGCCAAACCGAAAGAAAGATGCAGGAGATAGGGCGATACTAATGTACCTTCTGCCATGGTCACCAGAACTTCTGAAACCGATTCCTCACCTGGGCAGAGTACGCACAAAACTCTCTTAGACAACCCACCACAAATCTTACTCCATTCCAGTGCGTACTCGGCTATCAACCTCCACTGTTCCCCTGGACTGGAGAACCATCTGAAGTGCCATTTAATGGCCCACAGTCAATTAATCATTGGTTCCAGAAGAGTGAGAGAGTTTGGGACTCAGCTCATCAACACCTTCAAAGAGCGGCAAAACAGCATCAACTCCGAACAGACGAAGAGCACCAACACCCAGATACAGACCCGGACAGAAGGTATGGTTATCCACTAAAGACATACGGCTAAGAACACCCTGTAAAAAGCATAGTCCCAGGTTCATAGCCCCTTTTCCATAATCAGACAAATCAACCCGGTCACATATAAACTAAAGCTACCACCACAATATCGAATTCACCCAACATTCCAAGTATCACTTCTAAAACCATACTATTCATCACTGTCTCCTGTTTACACTCAGCCTGGTCCAAGAGAGGAACCTTCCCCTCCATTGGTAGTAGAGGATGGAACTGTCTATTCAGTTAAGGAGATCCTGAGATCCCGGCGTCATGGTGGTAGATTGGAATATCTTGGGTATAAGAGATCTTGGGTACCCAGGAGTGACATCCTAGACCCCAATCTACTGCCGGAATTCCACTCTGCACATCCAGAAGCTCCAGCTCTCAGAGGTTGTGGACGTCCACCACGGCGTGGGGGTATTCGGCCCTCAGAAGCGATCCATGGAGGGGGGGGGCTTGACTTACCTCCATCTCCAGTCTCCATCGTCAGTTCCTGGATTCTCATTGTCAGTATCATCATTACCATTCCTGTCATACATATATCTGGACTTTATCATACCTGTTTATCTATAACTCATCTGTGCAGTAAATACGCCTGTCGGCTTAAATAAACCCCTGTCTGTGAGTCTGGCTTTCTGTTACACTTATAATGTTACCTGCACTCTTTAAAAACTTGGCTTTAAAAACTTAAATGTCTTTGGTGGCGTCTTTTAATAAAGTTTTAATAAAAGGACCCTATTCTTATCAAGAGTCTTTTGTGGCTGTGTTCTCAAGTTGCGTTTTTGGAGATGAACATGATTGTTACATGATTGTTGATGTATGAAGGTTACATTATACATGTATTAGTTTCTGCTTTTTAAGCACCAACAAAATATAAATGTATGTATTTAATAACAAAATAACAAAATGTATATATTTTTTATAGGTATAGATTTTTAAAGGTATAGATTTTTTAGGGTTTTTCTTTGTGGATTGTACTGTGAAAAGAGTTTCCTATGGCAGCAGACTTAAAAAGCATTTCTGGAATCTTGGAATCAGTGATAGTAGTGAAACTGATACAATCGTGCCCAAACACACCCTCCTGTGGTGTCATTTTTAGTGAGATAAGCTTTCTATCTTTGCTGTAGTATATTTTGTTCAAACTATACGGTTTCCAGCAGTGTTACTTTTTTGTGAGACATTTTATTAAAGGGACAGTTCACCCAATAATAATTCTGTCATCATTTCTCCTCATGCCATTAAAAACACATTTATTAACACATAATCTACATACGGTAGATTAGAAATGGTACTGTTGTGCGAGACATGAGGCAACCAATGATGTTTGACAGCTTAAAGCTTGATGGCTTCAGTCCCATTTAGTTTCAGTAAATTGAGAAGAGCGGCAGGATATTCTAAAAAAGCAAATTTTGTGTTCGTAAATCATACTGGTTTGGAATAACAGGAGACTGACAAAATAATGATAGATTTTTTTTCTTTTAGGGTGAACTATGCCTTTAATTTACATATGCTGGTTTTCAGTTTTTCTTCAGCACTTGTTTTGTTTCATATTTTAATAAGACCCCACGTTTACACCATAACACACCAGAAGGGGGCATTGTTATTTCTTTGCTGTAAGATGGTTGTATAGGTAAGAACGATGCAGACACTACTGCACTATTATAATTCATCACCGTGCAGAGATAAAACTTGAGCTGACTTGAATCTGCTGAGGCACGCCTCTGGCATTCTGAAGAGAATTCACATATACTACCAAGCACACTAGCTCAGTACGGCTTAGAGGCCTGAATATTTACATTGCACGTGCCAAACAATATTTGCTTCCTCTGTTTATTTAAGTTGTACTACCATGCTGATAGATGTCTGACAGCACTCCATTACACTATATGAACATAAGCTGAAGAGTTACGTTATATGAACAGAGGTATTGAATATTTATGAGGTTTTGTTTATTTTTTAAAGTCGTTTCTTTATACTTTATCGTCTTTGCTACAGAAAAGCTATTTGACATTTACATTATGTTACTGAGATACAGCTTTTATGACTTGCAGGTTTTGCAGGTGTTTTTAGTGTGCTCACTACAACATGCACAAAGGAGTTAAATGTAAAGATCATTGGCGCCATCTAGTGCTTTTAAAAAAACACGTAAACTCAAATCCCGTAATTTGAGAGATTTAAATTATAGAAGTTTAAATTATGTCTTGACTTCAGTTGACTTCAAAAGTTATCTGCCTTGCAAAATGACCAAATAATGCATTTAGATAACAATACTTCATTACCCTGCACAACGTCAAACAATTTCATACGTATTATGGAAACATATGACTGTGTACACAAACGCAAATCTTGTTTTCTTGTTTAATATAAGATAAAGTTAGTTTTCCATGATCATGATTTTGGACTTTGCGTTCAATTGCGCGCATTACACATTGAAAACATATGTTAAAAAATCTCCCTTTGATGCAGATTAGATCTTTGGAGGAATTTAAAGCAATATCTTAGTAGCTATTTTTTCATATGTTCATCATTTAAAAGTTTTCTCGAAAGCATACACACTTAATAAAGGCTATTGAAAGTGATTGTATTCTGGCATGCTTATTGTTTCAGGAACAGGGCCAATGGAGAGAGCAGGAAGTTTGCAGACTGCAGGGCAGATATTAGAATGTGTACAGTTGCTTTGAGATGAAACTTCAACATGGCCACCGTCAGCACAGGTGAAAGCGACTCTGCACAGGTGAGACATACACCTGACCTATTCAAGTAACCTACCTGTCGCTTACTGTCACTTATACAATAATATTAATGTAAATGTGTGTAGCATACATATTACTTTAGACTGCAGCGAACTGTAAAATCACGGTAAGTGAGGCTTAGGCTCCTGTCGATAAATGTCATTTATTGCTTATACGCTTGTTCATAAAATAATTGATAAACAGGTAGTTTTGTTGAGTTTAGTAGGCTGATAATTATGATCTTTCGATCTTTTCTTATCTTTAGCAAGGTATAGTTCGCGGGAACGCTGATGTTCTGCATACTTTCGTTTGACGAATTCGGATTTGAATGTATTTGGGATTTAAATTGATCTGCTTTGGTTAATGATGTTGCATTGTTGTGGACGCTTTCCTAACACAAGGCACAATGAAGCATTTTTGAATACATTAACACAACATATGGAAATGCACTGTACGTTTCACATCGCCAGCTGGAGTTATCGCTTTCGATTCACTTTCAATAAGGAGGCACAACGCTGAAAGTTCCCCAGATCAGATTTTAAAATATAAGAAAGACAGTTTAATGACCTTTTAAGTTATTTCATTGTACATAGTTCATTACATAGTGCTTAACAAATCATTGCTGGGGTAAATGTCTTTGCATGTTTGTATTGTAAATTGTTATAGAAAAATAATGGTATTTAAGAAAAAAATGCTTAACTGTAGGCTTTGCTTATTTAAAAAGTAGCCAAATGTAAGATTTGCACTTTAAAAATTAATAATTAATTACAGAGTGTTTTCTGAAGAAGTTACCATAATGTGTTCATTATTAATGTTTGTGATGACAGAATATCTAGTATGTGGAAAGCAGACAGTTTCTATTGGCAGCTAAAAGTTAATGGTTTATTTATTTGCAAACTATTAGGTGAAGCATAAAGAGATTGAGATTATTTAGTTGATTATTCAGTGGCTGGATGTGCGGAGAAATCCGGCCCCTACAGCTAGTGACAGGCTTGTTTCTGGTGTCCTTGAGCAACATGCATTGACTAACACAGAGTTTGTCCCTCTTTCCATCCCATGTATGGAGATTGTCTCATCTGTGTAAACTTAAAAGGGAAAAGAGCAGGTCTGTTTCTTGGTCAAGAGTCTATCTTCAGTTCCTTACAAACGCCTGCTTCCCACGAGCTCAGGTCTCCTCTGAGGGGCTTCTGGCCTTAAAATGATCAAGTTTCATGCATTTCTCTTTTATGAGAACAATTGGCACTTGTCCACATTTCATTGCCACTACAACGCCAAAGCATGTGTGATAGAGTTATTACATCCCCAGCAGGACTCTTTAGTGGGCCATCTGAATGCAGCTCTTATATGAGAGCCAATCAAACTGTCCATTCTTCAGACCCCCTCTGGAGTTAAACAAATAAACCAGTGATGCGTTAATGATGCACGTAACATGTTGGCCCGTGACGTCCTGGCCATTGGCTTGTTTGACTAACAGCTGGCATTGATACAGAGATGGTGAATAAGAGCTTCTTTTAGCGGTGACCTCCAGCAGTACGGGTAGAAGAAAGTTCACCCTGTTCTTTCTGAGGTACGGATGACTCCAGCTGTGCAGATCACAGGCAGTTGGTCATAAGACATAGTTAAAGTCATGATAAATGGTCATTCACACTTTTAATGACAACTGGCTAACACGTCTGGCCTCAAACTTCGTAGCAAGCTTAGCAGTTCTTCTAACTGTTGTTTTGTATAACTCATACTCATTTCCATACTGTATGTAACTGAACTATATTCAGACATAAATTATCTCTTATAGAATTGCAGATACAGTCAGAATGATAAAGCATAATTCATAAAAGGCTTAGCTCAACAAATTTATTACATATCATTACAAAACTGTCTGTTACTTAACCATAAGTTATGAAGCTCTTTTTTTACGGGAATACAGTGTATGTGATTTGAACTACATTAAGTAACAAAAACTGCTGTTCACTTCCCAGAGAAACAGAAAAATACACTTACCCAGCTAACAATGGGGACGTTGGGGAACGTTTCTCTATCATTTACATATAGTAACAAAAATGTTAAATGTTATTTTGAATGTTCTAGCGACATCCAGGTTTTTAGACATTGTAACATTAAAGCTTAGTAATAAGAACATTATTAAAACATTTTAATTCTGTAATGTTTTTAAACATTCCACTAACCACTTCTATAACATTTTTAATATTAGATATATTGTAACTTTTAGAGAATGCTGCTTGTTAGCTGGGTAGTCCCTGAAAACCCCCTACTTCAGAGTTCACTAATGCATACTACAGGGATGATATAATATGCTAGGTAGTATGTTCTGGGGCTGTGGTCTGTCAAGATAAACAAGCTCCTGACACAACTTCCTTGTGCAGAAGGTAAATTAAATCACAATGCATAACAATATATGGTCATTTAAAAACACTCTAATTTACAAACAGGACATGTTAACATGTCATGAATGAAACAGGTGATTTTCATAACACCTGAAGGTGAATCGTATGCCTGTGTAATATGAGACAGTCACAGCCTTAGGCTGGAAGTCAGTTTGCATACAACCACTTAGTGCTCAAAGTAATCTTACTAGCGTCATTTCACAGCAGGAGTTAATCTTTGGACTCTGGTCCACAATCTTTTGTGTCTGCTATAGTACAGGTAACTTGCGTCTTTGTGGTGGTAACCATAAAGTTTGTAAGGCCTAAATGAAGAACGTTTTTGTTAACTTAGAAAGATCTTCAAGGGTTTTATATATTGTTTTATTAGGTAACAATGAAACTTCATGAGACTTCACATGTCTTATGAAAGATCATGAAAGACTAAAAAGTTAACTGCTTTTATTATACTTGACTACATAAAAATATGGACAGAGCAGATAAGAATATTTACTCTGGGTAACCATTGCGCAGTTTTAGTTTTTACAGTGCAGTTGACAGGAGCCGCATATTCCCAACAAACATTTAGTATTTTCTTTGGAATTCAAACATCACCCACCACAAACCTGTCAGAGTGTTTGAAACATAAAATTGTTGCTTTTGCAAGAAAAAGCAAGTTGCTTTTGAAGTTTATTTGTTAACATAGATGACAAGTTTAAATTCCACACATCACATAGGATTAAGTTACATTTATTTATGACAGTTACATGATTCCACTTTTTACCACTTTGTATGTTAATACAATGTTTGTAATACCATTGATGACATTACATTTAAGAAAACCACTGAATAACTGACCAATCAGGATCATGTTATACAGAGGGCCATGTAAATATTTTTAAAGACACAATAAAACCTGATTTACTCTAATCTTGCAATCTTGCCCTGCTTAAACATTAGGATTCCCATAGAATTCTTAGCAAGTTACTGCTTTCAGTCACTGTTGTCAGTCTTTAGAAGTATGTTTTGTTTGTTTAAGGAGCAATTTGTGGTGTATGTGGAATGTTGCCCCACTAGCACTGCAGTGACCATGAGACAAACAAGATCCAGTTTATCATAATTTCAGTATTCAGAAAGAAAAAGAAATTAGAGAAAAGATTATCTAGATTCTAACCCCAAATGTCAAGCCTCTAATAAAAGCTTTGCTGTATTTCGACAGACACTGGTCCAGGTTTTGTGCACCATCAAGTTGCATTAGGGTTTGCCAATGTCTCTGAGCAAAGGCACTGGGAAATATAGGTAGAAAACTTTATGCCTGAAGGATGTGGGGAAATGGAGGCACAGTGAAAAGGCGACAAAGTACTATAGTATTCTTTTGACTTTTGCTATGCAACCATTTGAAGGGCTAAAAAATGTCTTTTGTGCATAGATGAGGACATGGGCCAAATGCAGCAGTTATAAATCGTAGGAAAGAAAAGGCAGCCTGTCTGAACGATATTTGAGTGTGAAGTTCTATAGGAGCTGATGTTTAACAGTTGTATTTCAGTCTGAGTTGTGCTTGTTATGTATGAGTTGAGCTGTCTATTGTATCTCGTACTGTATCCTGTTTGCTTGTGTTTGTATTTGCTTCCTGCAGTCATGGTAAGTGGCTCTGGGTGTTGCATGGTAACTATCTAGCTTTGCCGCTTTTTAATTATGTGTTTTGAAAGAACTCTGTGAGGGTTCAAAATATATTAGTGTAAAGATAAATAAAGTCACACTGTGTGAAGAATAATTTTGAATTGCACAGTGATTTAAAAAATGTTTTGTAAAAATGTTTAGTAAATTGAGTCAGGAATCAAACAAGTGTGCAGCCCAGTCCGAGCTGCTTGCACAATCATGCAAATTTCATCATAGTTACAGTGCAAACAAACTGAGATACTTGCAGTAGTATTTGTGTACAGTAAACTAGATAAACAGTAAACAAGTTTACTTAGTAAATAAGTAAACTTATTGCTGCTATTGATGCTCCCGTGGTGCTGTTTTTGCCTTAAAGATATGAGGCTGTTGTGTGGGAGACTGTTAGTTTGCTCCAGACCACCAAGTGAGATTTTAATTTAGTGAAGTCTTTGAGTTGATACCGCATGTCATTTACATTGTTGTGGAGGCTGCCTCTTAATATGCTGAAATATTAGATTCATTTGTTTTCATGCTGTCAGCAAATGAATGCTGCTGATGTCCCAAGAACAGTTTGGAAATTTAAGATTCTTTTGCCCTAATGCAAAGCAAAACAAGCCTTCAAATGCCTTTCTATGTTTTAAAGTTTGTGATTTTGATTTGTGATTTAAAACTACATTTTTAAGGATCACTCCAAAATTAAAATTCTATCATAGTTTACTTACCCGCATGCCATCCCAGTATATGACTTTCTTTCTTCAGCCAAACACAGTATCCTGGCTCTTCCCAGCTGTGTAATGCGTTGACCGCCGTGCGCAGTGCAGTCTTTTATACAGATGTTTACATTCAAATGAACTACAACTATAAATATGATTTTTCTCTCACAAATGTATAGTTTTACTTCTGTAATAATAAAACAATCTTTTTCATTCAATCTTTTTCATTCAGTTGGCATCTTTATTAACATCTCTGTGCTTGTAGTCCCATCATGTTGATAAATCTTACTCCAGATAAATGCTCCAGACAAATAGCATGTTGATGCTATTGGATGTGTCAAAAATGGCACATTTTTAGCAAATGAATTACTGAATGGAAGGAAAGATGTTTTTTTCCATAAACATTATTTGTTATGATGGAGTTGAAGGAGACGTGGCTTTGGAAAGCGCTCTGAAGGGAGGGAAGGATCCTCTGTTTACAAAGCTATCTATTGTAGGCCTGTCTGAAATTGCCTACCCTACCTTTAAGGAAAATAAAAGAGATGAGGTAAAATATCCTTGAACTACCTTAGAGTCTTGTGAAACATACCTGTTTATAATTTGTTGATCTTATGATAAAGAAATTGTTTGCATGACAACTGATATCTGGTACAAGCCCAGGGTAGGGGGCTTAAACTCTTGGCGTTTTCTTGATGAGAAGTTTCTTAATGATTCTCATATGTTTATCATTTAGTTCTGTATGTGCTAGATGTGGAATGTATTTTTGGCCTTTGAAGTAATCCATCCTGCTCAAATCTGCCTTATCTTTCTATCTCTCATGCCCTGTCATAACCCGCTGCAGGGAATCAGGGTTGCATCACAGCTGAGGACAGCTACAGATTTGGGTAACACATTCTACCTGCTGCTGGTGTCCACCAAAGTCCTAAACGGGCTCTTTCACAGCCTGTGTTTTAGAGGGTCTCACACTTGACTTGGTTGAGATCTGCATTCGTTTGGATGCAAGTGGAAATGCTTTAAACTCTGCCCTCACACATATTATGAGTTATTGTATGTTAGGAGAAACATGTTTTCATGTTCTTGCTTTCTGTTACTGATATAAGCAGAGTTGTGAGTTGGAATCGTGTTTGTCCATAAAGCTAATGATCTGGTCTGGATATCGAAAATAAAAGGCCTGGATATATCTGTCAACATGGATGTTTGACTAGCCCTGGCATACGTTGAGAAATTCCCTAACACATTCACGGCTATTGCACACACACACTGCTAAAAGCCCTTCTGCCCCCCTACTGCTTCCACTCTTTCTGATTGGGTGTTTGAGCTCACTGGAGTTCAGTCACTGAGTCTAGCACTTATTGCACTAATCAGCATTTCTGACAGCTTGAATGATCTGGCTTGCGCAGGAGGTTGAGGACGAGAGTAAAAGTTATTGTGTCTGTGACGTGATGGCTTCAGTTGTGCCAGAAATCTAATAAAGAGGAGAATCGCATAGCATAGTTGTGAGGACAATTGTTAGACATGCTTAGATCATTGCTGAGGGTGGGAATGTTTTGTTTGTGTTGAACTGAATGTTCCATGATCTTAGATCTGATTGTGGTGATTTAAGTAACTCATTAGGGGGGAAATAAGATTTGTGCTTATACCGTTGTTTATTTGCATGGGCAATCTGTGTTGTTTTAGCATCTGGTTTACTAAGGAAATTATGAAAATCAGGAAATGGCTACAAAATTACAGCTGTTTGGAAGAATCATATGCAGGATCTTATTACAGGAATATTATTGGATTTATTTTACAGAAGAACTTTTCGCTCTTTTCTGCTCTTCATGAAACTCAGATCCAGGTCAAATGATGTTGTGTTTTGGCTCATGACTCTGAGGCATTTTAGTAAGTTTCACTGCCATTTTTGCCCCAAGCCTCTGTACTTTCTGAGAATATCAGTGCAGTGGTGATATATTAGCACAATACAACAGCACTTGGTTGAGCTTTTGCACTGAAGTATTGTACTGAAGTGTTACTGATGGTTACTGAATTCACCCCATAGTGCTTGTGCTATTTACGGCCCTTTAGTATCTGCATATAACACAGAGGTTTTGTTTAGTTGATTGCCGTATCCGTGGTGATGGGAGGTGATGTCAGTCATGTGTACGAATTTCCCACATAAATCATGTGCTGTGAATTACAGCCTGCTGAAGTTAGCGTAAACAATCTGAATGTCAGAAGTACCTTATATAAAATTATCAACAACATTCCCATACTGTACCTCAACCAACCAGATCAACAGATTAAACACTCAGAGGAAAGCAGATTGTTTTCATTAGTCTTCATTAGTTACGGTTACATGCAGTGGTTTTGGATTGTAATGTGTGCGTTATAATATATTGGCAGTATGCAGATGTGCACTTTTGGAAGGGGAATGCTGGGAAAGGCAGGTTTGTGCAGGTGTTGTTTTACTGGCACACACACCTCAGGCTGTGTGGAACCTGTGTGCACACCTCACATTCCTGTACCCACAGGAATTCACAACAAGCTTATCACTTACAACATTTGTGTTCTTACATTGGCACTGTGGGTGATGTGTGTGCATTTTTGAATGTGGAATGTGGTTTCATGTCGATAAAAACTAAATCTCTATTACAGAACTTCAAAATCAAACTGTTCATCTGTGCCTGTCCTGAGCATGTTTAACTCTTCACACTTGAGGAAAAATCATAGTAAAAGACTTATAAGAATGAGTTTAAAATATTCAAACAAACTATTAGGCAACATTTAGACACTTGACTGATAAAGTCAAGTAGAAGATAACAGCCTGTGGAAATAACAGAGAGAGATCAGATCATGCTTGGCGTAAATTGTCACTTTTGTTATTCATTTTCAAGTCTACAGATTTTTCATTTATTGATAAATAGTTATAATAATAATAATTCTGCACTGTAAAAAATTATATTTTTACAGTTGTGTATAGCGATTGTAGATGTAGAAAGTAACATGACAAATTTACAAAAAGCTATTACCACTAACTTTTCTAAAGTGTTGAAAAGTGTGTGCAGTGCTTTATAATGCTTTATAATCCCTTTCTACTTAAATGTTTGTGCTTCAGAGCATGTCACTCGTGTCTCAGAGGTGTGGTCATAATAAACAGCTTAAGGTGTTGATAGCAGTTGATAGCAGATATAATTACCTTGAAAAATATCGATGTTCTACACCATTTTCGATACCACGGGGGAAAAAACTGCCACAACGTTAAGGGTGTAAAATTAAAGCTAACATGTACCTTTGTATTTTTATTAACTATTGTTATCAAAGTTTAATAAATACTAAAACAAATGTACTGCTCATTGTTCATTAATGTTGGTTAATACATTAACATTTATACGATGAACAGATTTTAATTTTGGATTCATATATTAATTGATCAGCGCACATAAATAGAGCGCTATAGTAAACACGCAAAGGTGCGTGCATCACATGCGAAAACAAACCTCACTGAAATGACATGAAGACACTCATATCAGCAACAATACTGGGCCATCTTGGATAATATTTCAGTAATGTTAAAATGAGAGCAGTTACCAACCTCTCGAAATTCTTTATATAGGTCCGGGTGTCTGTCTTTCAGGTGCTTTGCTAAATTAGKGGTGTTAGCACCTTTTGTTAGCACTGCTTTGTAACAACACTTGCATATTGGCATGCTTGTGTCTTTTGCCTTTCCTTGTTCATTTGCCTCAAATCCAAAATCGTTCCAGACAGCCCTTCTGCTGTTTGTTTTCAACCAAAGCCGGTCGAGTCCCCGCACTTCCATCTTACTCACTAACGCTATTTAACCAGAGCAAATGAGACGAAACAGGCGCTGCGGTCACGTGTGCTGTGTGTCAACTCGCTGTTGGAAAAAAGGGAGAGAGTGAAAGCGCCAAAGCTAGGCTGCTATTAGTGTATCGATACTTCATGACCTCAGGGGTCGAGGTGCAGTCTGGAGCTGAGATAACATGTAGACTCATGTGCATAGCAGGCATATTACTGCACAGGCTCCACACTAAGGCACTCCACATTTGATTTATCTTTCTGTTTGTGTTGGTGTTAGGAAAGACAATGAGGTTCCGATTGTGATTACATATCACTATCTTAAAGAAGTCCTATTATATCTTTATTTAAAGTCTTGATTTGGTTGTTGAGGTACACTAAAACAGGTTTCATGCTTCATTGTTAAAAAAACAATTTTTCATATATTTCACCTTATTGTTTTACCTTATACTGCATCTTTCCTTAGTCTATCAAAAGGCATGGTTAAGTTCCTGGTTCTATGAACCCCTGCCTTCTGAAATACTGAATGGGCATTTTGTCTGCATGGCAACAACATGCTACTTGAAGAATATGTCCCTTTGCAGTGAACTTTGAGTGTTGTAACTTTGCAGATCTTTTTAATGCTCAAACAGCAACATTACACACTAACTAATGCATACTAATAGGACGCCTTTAAGAGGTGCACAGTGACATCTCCACATTATTCAGGGTGACATCATTAGCTACATCAGAATGTTCTTTTACTGGCCCTCAGCACAGATGTCAGAGGTTACTGTACACTATGAGGTCATGTGTTAAGTAATGCCCTGACGACCTTATCTCAACATCATTGCTGAAACTCAACACAGTGTAATGATTTTCCTCTTATAATAGTTAATTGTATGCTGAAAAGTGATTCTTCAGTACTGGTTGACATTAAATAATTTATGTGGTCATGTTTACCAATAACATTAGTGTTGTATGTATGGAGCTGGTCATTAGCTAAAAATCGAAACACAAAACAAATTGAAGCATTAAGACTCACTCTGGATTGATGATCACTGTGTAAATGTAAATGTAAACAGCAGTTTTTTATGAAACTTGATGCTATTTGGCGCCAGCCAGTAAAATCGAATTCTCTTCCCCTCCAGTCTCATTTGATTATATAAGACATGTAATGTCATTTTATGCTTATCCTGCATAAGACAGGACTGCATTACAGACGGAAAGTGCAGGGTCCTCCAACCTTGAGCTGAGGTAATGTGTGCCGCATAATGCAGGTCACCCACTAGTGTGTACATCAATGTGTACGTTACACCACAAGCAGAACGTCTTTAGGGCGTCTTTAGGTGTTACGAAACATCAGGCGCAGTGGGATCCAGGCAGGGGTCAAATAAAGGCAGTAAACACAACGTGGGCGCAGTAACACAACGTGGGCAGAGCAAAACAGAATCAGTAAACAGGCAGTGGTCAAGGCAGGCAGCAAACAATCATAAACAAGATAAACAATCCAAGTCGGGGAAGGCAGCAAGCAGGCAATCCAAATGAATACACGAGAATAACACACAGGGAAAAATGCTCAGAATTGTTGCCAGGGCAAAACAAGACTTCGCAAAGAACATAAGTCCAACTGGCTTTTAAATAGCAAGAGAGTCAATGAGGATCAGGTGCGTATAATCAGCCTCAGGCCCGGTGCGTTCTGGGAAATATAGTCCTGAAGGAAACAGGTCAATACTTTGACACAGGACATCTCCTCGGGCCTTTACCCCTTCCAGTCTACAAGATACTGGATTTTGCCGCCCCGGCGCCTGTAGTCCAGTAGTTACCGGACTCAGGACTCAGACTCGCCAACCGGGCCACCAGCAGGTTTCAGGAAGGACACATGAAAAGTAGGAGAGATACGGTAATGGTTAGGCAACTCTAATCTAAATGATACTGGGGTAATTTGTCTCAATCTTGAAAGGACCAACATACCCCAGGTATGTTTATGGCAAGGGAGTGACATAAGACGGAGGTCCCGTGTGGAGGGCCAAACCCATTGACCAGGAGAGTAAAGGGAACATTTGGCATGTTTGCCGACAAATGATGTGAAGCAGGTGGGTATGAGCACGATCCCATACTTGTTCGCTTCACTGAAGCCAGTCTGTGACAGATGGGACATCAGTAGGTTCGCCTGACCATGAGAATAGGGCTGGTTGAAATCCTAAAATGCACTTAAATGGGGTTAATCCAGTGGATGGCTTGATGAGAGTTCTGTGCATACTCGGCCCACATTAGGAATCTACTCCAGCCGGCTTTGTTGTTTTGACAGAAGTTGCGAAGGAACTAATGGTTTCTTGGTTCAAGCACTCAGTTTGCCCATTGAATTGTGGGTGGTATCCTGAGGTGAGACTGATATTGTGACTCAGAGGTGTTGAAAAAAAGATAAACAGACTCTAGAGGTGAATTGGGGGCCTTGGTCAGACACTATGTCGTCAGGTAGCCCATAGAAATGAAAAACATGATTACAGAGTAATTCAGATGTCTCAAATGAGGTGGGGAGCTTGGAGAGGCGAATTAGGCGGCAGGCTTTAAAAAAAACGACTATAGTGAGAATGGTTGTGTTGCCCTGAGAGTTGGGTAGCTCTGTGATGAAGTCTATTGCGAAGTGTGACCAGGGTCATTGGGGTGTGGGTAGAGGTTGCAGTAATCCAGCGGGTAGTGATCCGGGTGTCTTGGAGGTCTGGCATGTATTATAGTTCTGCACAAAATGGATTACATCAGTAGTTAGGAGGCCACCAAAAACGGTTCTTTACAATTTGGGTTGTAGCCATAATACCAGGGTGCCTAGAGCTAGGAGTTTCATAAATTTGGTTTAGTAGACACTTTCGTATGCTCTCTGGAACAAAAACTAGGTTCTCTGGGCATTCAGTAGGTGGCGGATTCTGTTCATTAAAATTGTTGGGTTCAGTAACAATGTCCCATTGAACCGGGGCTACTAGTTTTGTTCCTGGGAGTATGCTTACTGGTGGGATATTTTCTGCACCCTCCTCGGTTTGGCAGGGCATCGGCTTTGGTATTCTTGGATCCTGGGTAATAAGTAACTGAAAATTTTGTGAAAAAATTGTGAAAGATTGTGAAAAATTGAGTGAAAAAGAGTGCCCATCTTGCCTAACGTGGATTCAGTCGCTTAGCTGACTGTAGATAATCCAGGTTCTTGTGATCAGTCAGCACTGTGAATGAGTAAGTTGCTCCCTCCAGCCAGTGTCCCACGCCTCCAAGGCCAGCTTCATGGCAAGGAGTTCCCGGTTCCCCACATCGTAATTCCTCTCTATGGAAGTGAGTTTTCTAGAAAAGAAAGCACATGGGTAAATTTTAGAAGGTGAGCCAAAGACGTTGAGAGAGTCAGGGTCAGGATGCCGAAGGATTGGGGCTGAGGTGAAGCGTTTCTTCAATTCTATGAAGGTCCGATCGGCCTCTGGTGACAATTTCAGCCTGTTGGAGCTAGCGTTTAGTGAGAGTTGTAAGAGGAATGGCCACAGTACTAAAACGTCGAAATAAAGTGGCAATAGAAGTTGGCAAATCCTAGAAATCGTTGTAATTGCTTCACCGTTTTGGGCTGAGGCCATTCTGATACCGCCCTCACGACCCCTTCAGGCGTAATGATGGGCCGTACTGGTTGTATGGAACTCACATTTCTCATTTTTAACATAGAGCTGATGCTGAATCAGGCGTTGCAGGACAGATCTGATGTGTTGGCGGTGTTCCTTCAAAGAATCAGAATATATTAATATATCATCCATGTACACAATCGCCCATTTATCCAGCATGTCTCTAAAAATATCATTCATGAATGACTGAAACACTGAAGGGCTATTGGCGAGACCAAAAGGCATTACCAAATGCTTATAATGTCCGCTTGTTGTTGAGAATTACGTTTTTTATTCATCCCCTTCTTTTATTCGAACCAGGTTGTAGTAGAGCTGGGCGATATGGCCTAAAAATAAAATCCCCGATTTTTTTACAAAAAATCCGATTTACGATTTAAATCGATTTTTTCCCCCTTACTTAAAATCTATCTGCAGATGACAAAGAAATTGTTTAAAACAAGTTTTAACTTTATTTTGTGTTGAACCCCGGCTTCTCCACAGTATATATAGGCACCATATCCTTTGCTATACACATTGCGACAGCATCCGTGATCGCTTTCCACCGGGCCCCGTTTTTATCATATCGGATGCAGTTTGTGAATGTTTCTACAACTGTAGGTTGTTTTT
>JAZGTJ010003613.1:8576-22860 GCA_036877575.1 Botia almorhae
ACAGACAAACACACAGACAGACAGACACACAGACAAAGAGAAACAGGTAGGAGAAACAAGTGCATGTTATATAATCAATTAAGGGTTATGAATAGATAGTTTGATTAGAGTTTTCATCTCTCTTTTTTTCTCTCTCTTTTAATTTATAGTGTACAGTATGAAATTAGGCCTAAAAAGGGTATGGAAATGGATAGAATTCCTGATGTGAATATACATTTTTTAGTCTTGCTTTTCTTTGGTGTGTAATGACCCAAAACAAAAGTCAAAGGCTTTGTGTCCAATTAAACTTATTGTATTGTATTGTTTTTTATTGTAATTTGAAAATTAGCCAGATTAGCCAGGTGCCATCATTGACAAGTTGTCCGACATGCTCATACAGTGCCAAGTATTCATACCCCTTGAACTTTTTCACATTTAGTCACCTTACAACCACAAGCTTAAATGTATTTTATTGAGATTTTATGTGATAGACAAACACAAAGTAGGGCATAATTGTGAAGTGGAATGAAATTGATATATGGTTTTCCAAATTTTAAGCAAATAAAAATCTAAAAAGTGTGGCGTGCATGTGTATTCAGCCCCCTGTACTCTGACACCCCTAAATAAAATCCAGTGCAAGAGAAGTTTAAAGCAGGGTTAGGTTATAAAAAAATATCCCAAGCTTTGAACATCTTAAGGAGCACTGTTCAATCCATCATCCAAAAATGGAACAAGTATGCCACAACTGCAAACCTACCAAGACATGGCCGTCCACCTAAACCGACAGACCCAGCAAGGAGTGCACCGGTCAGAGAAGCAGCCAAGAGACCCATGGTCACTCTGGAGGAGCTGCAGAAATCCACAGCTCAGGTGGAAAAATCGGTCCACAGGACAACTATAAGTTGTGTACTCCACAAATCTGGCCCATATGTAAGAAAAGCCATTGTTGAAAGAAAGCCATAAGAAGTCCTGTTTGCAGTTTGCCACAAGCCATGTAGGGGACACAGCAAACATGTGGAAGAAGGTGTTCTGGTCAGATGAGACCAAAGTTGAATTTTTTGGGCCTAAATACAAAGCGTTATGTGTGGCGGAAAAGTAACACTGCTCATCACCCTGAACACACTAGGAACACACATAGGGAAGCTGGTGGGGAGATGGAGAATGGGAAGATGGATGGAGCTAAATACAGGGCAATCCTGGAAGAAAACCTATTGGAGGCTGCAAAAGACTTGAGACTGGGAAGGAGATTCACCTTCCAACAAGACAATGCCCCTACACATACAACCAGAGCTACAATGGAATGGTTTGGATCAAAGAATATTCATATGTTAGAACAGCCCAGTCAAAGTTCAGACCTAAATCCCATTGAGCATCTGTGGCAATACTTGAAAATTGCTGTTCACAAACACTTTCCCATCCAATCTGGCTGAGGTTGAGCTATTTTGCAAAGAAGAATGGGCAAAAATCTCTAGATGTGCAAAGCTGGTAGAGACATACCCCAAAAGACTTGCAGGTGTAATTGCAGTGAAAGATGACTCTACAAAGTATTAACGCAGGGGAGCTGAATACAAATGCACACCACACTTTTTTTATTACAAATTTTTATTTGCTTAAAATTTTGAAAAACAGCCTTTTCTTCTATTTGGAAAATTGCATTTGATTGTAAACAGTTGTGACGTACTAAAAATGCAATAAAAATTAAAGTGGAAAAAAAATTTAAAACAATTTTTGTTCCACTTCACAATTATGTGCTACTTTGTGTTGGTCTATTACATAAAATCTCAATAAAAAACATTTAGGTTTGTGGTTGTAATGTGACAAAATATGGAAAGGTTCAAGGGGTATAAATACTTTTGAAAGGCACTGTATGTTCCTGAACAACACTAATATATGATAAGGACAAATGACTCATACAACTTTTTATGATTATATTATATATAATGATAAACAATTTTAGCACTGTTTTGGGTAACCAGTTGATGTTCAGTGTAAAATCTGTGTCCATACCATTTTTAATGCGTTGCTGGGAAATATTCTAAAATATGCAGATTTTGTTCCTTGTGAAAGCTTGTACAACACCAATCTCACCGTCTCCAGTAAGCATGAGCACCGGAAAAATTTGGTCATGTAAAGCCACTTCATTAAAAAAAAAAGTGTTCAAACCCTGAATGAGGTATATTGTAACATTGTTATAATTTGTTCTAGTCATGGTTAACTGTCCTATGTAAAAAAATTAAAACGGGTGTGTTAGAGGTTAGGGTATGTTTATAAAAAGATCACAGGTCTTCATAGAGTTTTATGTGTGTGGCTCTGTGTAGAGCGACTGTGCATTTATTCTTGTGATGTATGCTATACAGTGAGCAAGCACCTCACATGACAGAATACGTAGAGCAAAAGATTTGCCCATGTATGTGCATGTCTGTCTGCTCAGGGGATGCGTATGTGATGCAAGTGAATGAGCGTGTCACTTAGGAAATGTCAGCCTGGGAAAATTTTACAGGTTTTGATCCTGGCAAATTAATGCAAAACCCAGTGCAAGTATTTGATTTTGGAAAACTTTCAGGACTTGTCTCATAATAATAATTATTGGGTTTACATTAATTTCCCGCTCTGTTTTTCTGCCACAGGAGAGTTGATGACTGCTGCTTGTGAGCTGGGGGTAAGCATTAGCTGCATTGTTTAATCAATCCACTCATTAACTTTTATAAGCATTAAGGAAGTTTAATTAAGTATGGGGGAGAAGAAAGATGATTAATTTACTTTTCAGGCCACAGGTTTTTATCCTCTCTTTTCTTTGCACTTTTTTTTGCTAAGTTAGGACTAGAGAATGCTATAATTTGCAACCCTGTTCTTCAAATCCAATTAGACTGAATGGTTAGGCCATGGGTTTGTAAGCTTTGCCTTATGTACGATATAAGGCTTATTATACTCAACCCCTCTTCTTTTTGTGCATGCGTGTGTGCGCGTGTGTAAGCCGCAAAGAATGAACTAAATCGGGTTAACAGTTATAATAAGTTTTATTATTTAATAAAGTTTATTACGCCACCACGATCCTTTTAGGGAGTCTGTGGTGGTGTCACTATGTCAGTAATCCCTTCCTCTGTCCATGTGGCCTGCCTGTCTTGCGGCTCTCCCCAGGGTCAGAGGGTTCTAACTGGGCCACAGGACATTGGCCCTCTCTTCCTGCTCCCTGGAGCCATCGATCTGTTCTCTTTTATACTCCTCATAGCAGGACTGCTCCCCACTGCTTTCCAGCTGTGTGTTTCGCCTTTTTCCACCATGCCACACGCGTGAGTCAATGATGCATCGTCATTCCATGCTGTCAATGTCACATGGCTCCAGTGCTGGCATTTATACAACACACGTACACAAGCCCTTTTCATTTCCACCTAGGTGGCACTTCCAAACGTGTCCTACCCGACCTTGCCATCTGGTTACCATACTGTTTCTCTCTTTTCTTTTGTCCTATCTCTGCCCCACGTCTATAGTCTTTTCTCTTTACCTGTCTTGAACGCTCTTGTATGTCAATAAAGGTGCAGTAAAAGATTTCTGAGAAACGCTATTTAAAATTGAAATCAGCACCTAAACAAGCAAGTTTGTAAATATTTGCAAGATGTCTGTACTGCAGGTGATTTGAAAAAAAAATTTGTTTGCATATAGTCTTGGTAAGTGGCTTGTTTTTCCCCATGCTTTTGTTTTTTGTTTGGATGTGTATGGGAGTTAGAGAAGCTACTTTGAAACTGTAACATCCAAAGCTGCAAGCTATTTATAATTTGTATGTAAGTAAATAAATGAATTAAGTAATAATGATTGTGAATAATGTTTAATTGATTAAACATTAAACATTTAATTGAATTGTTGAATAATAAATATTCTAAATATCCTTTTCTAAATACAGTTTAGTCAAACTGACAGTCCTGCCCCCGAACTCACTTGGTTCAGTCAATGTTACTGTGTTGGGCTGGTTGGGAAGCTCAAACAACAGAACAATTGTTTATTAGCACCAGTGTTTGCCCTTTTTTTAGGTAAAGCAACCTACAATTTACTTATTGTAAGCAACCTTACAATTTGCTATTGACTCTGCAGAGATAGCTTTTAACTTCAAAACAGTTATACACTTCAGCCTTTGCTAACAATATTGGAGTATACAGCACTATGGAACCAGTAAAACCAAAGCAGTGTAGCAGTGAGCAGTGTAGTTAGTCTCTTGTCAGCATGGTTTTCTATATTATCACAGTTAATTTAAACAAACTGATTGGCATGGACTTCGGCCTTATGAAGTTTTTAGAGGGATTAATTGTCTGGGACCCTATCTTCACCTTCTTCGTCTTTGATTTTGAACACACTGGCTTTTACACACCCACTTGTCCACTGAATTTCCATTCCACCTTCCATTCCACCTCCACACGCTTCCTCACTCTAGAGCGCGGTGTTCCTCAGCCTGCTGTGCCTGTGTGTGCTATCAGGCTGAGGGGATTTAGTGCCTAATTGCTGGGAAGGCAAGGAAACAACCGATCAGGCTTTTGAGGAGGGGGGATAGTGAGAAGCTGTAACCCAAAAAGTAAGGCCTTAAATCTATACTAAAAAGTGATGGGTGGGATTGAGGATGTGTGGATGTACTAGATTCTGTTGCTGTTATCTTTGCTCCAGATTGTTTAGGAAGTAAGTTTACAGCTGTGTCTTCCCCCCAGGTGACCCATCCTCCAGGATACCCCCTCTTCATCATGCTCTCTTCCCCGATACTCTCGCTGCTGCCTCTCAGTTCTCTGGTGCACAGCATCAATGTCCTGGGCGCTGTCTTGGGGCCAGGGCCTGTTCCAGGAGAGTGCAATGGATACCCTTGACTGTCTGTGCACTTTTGAGGCTTTTTAAGGCTGTGTTCACTTAGTGTACATTGTGCGTTCGTGGGTTTGTCATCTGCTCATTTAGCAACAATAAACTGATGCAATATGCAGGTAGTTACTTGATGCATTAAATATTGTGAGACTCATTTGTAAAATACAAGCAAAACCTTTCAAGTACATGCAATTTACATCCTCGGATGAATTTGCTCATTTTGCAATTAAGTTCAGATGTCCTCACATTAACATTTTAAGTTTGGAGTTCAACTGACTGACTGGACTGGAGATTTGGCTGCAGTTACACGTCCAATACAACCTCTGCTCTTAAGTCTCAAAGGATTTAGATCCAATTTTGGATTAGAGCAGCCAAAAAACGTAATTTCCTTTGACCCCTGCCACCCCACAACCCATCCCCCTCACATGGCTGATGGCTGTGAGGGTTTTGCTGCGTACATGTACACAAACACGCTTGCAAAACCCCCTCAGTCTCTAAGTTTCAGTATATAATCTATGTTTTCAATTGAAAACAGAAGCATAATAGGTTTTGATGGCTATCTGTCCAGGCTTAGCCTGAGGTTTGGCCTCATGCATCTCAACTGGGCTGAGAGCAGTAGCTGACAGGCCCTGCATGCCAGAACTGGAAAGGGGGGTGTTTTAGGGGTTTTTAGAGCTTCTGGCACAGTGTGGGACTCCCCTCTGGGTTGGCATTGGCGTCCTTAGGTGCATCGCCTGTGCCCAGTGGTAATGCTGAGGTGGCATGCCACTCCCGGTAGGGACACTACCGGACAGGCCTGCCCCCAGGCTGCTACCCTGGCACCCAACAACACTCTGAGTATGGCCATTTTGTGCTCTTATGTTCTCTGTCATCTGTGCTCTTATGTTCTCTGTTAGAGTACTTTCAGTTCATATGGACTTAAATGCCTATTTTGTTTATTTTACCAGAAAACTTTACATTAATTCTATATTAAGCCTTTTCCTTTTTTATTACCCAGTATTTAAAAACTGACATTTAGCATGGGATAAATTTGAAAGTAGAAGTAAACGTGAGTTAGCCAAACCACAAAAACTCTCATATAGATGTCCTCATTGTGATGTTCCAACTCTTTTATGTTCCAAGTTAAATTGGTGGCTGGACTGTTGTAATTCTGCAGTGTTCCTTGCTTCCCAGATGCAGCACTCAATTTTCTTTTGATTTGTCAATTATAGAAAACTTTTCAAAACATCATGGTTGGAGAGTCACATTACATTTCTTTGTTTTTGCTCTGTGCCAAGCCTTTGTCTGGGTAAGCCTTTGAGGATAGCTGGCCTCAATAATAATGATACTTGTTGATTGCATTACAGACTGGGAAATATTTTTGGGGGGTTTAGTCTTGGGGTTCTTTGTATTTGAGAACTCTCTGTGAACCCTTAGAAAAATAAATATGGAAGTACAATAAAACTCTAGAAATCAGCTTTTTGTCTATTCAATTTATGGAAAACTAAGACAGGCTAGCTGTGGTATTATCAAAACAGAATACACGCAGTAATGAGCCATTTGCTTCCCAGTTCCTCAGTAATTATTAGTGCTTGCTAAGGCAAACATAACTATTGTTATTGCTCAGGGTAAAAATTTGTTGTCAACCAAAAGTACCCTAGCAACCTAGAAATTACATAGCAATAACCCAAACACCCAGTTGTGATGGTGAGTTGTGACATTTATTTTACATCAGACCCGTGCCGGGTCATGCCTACCCGGAAGCGGGTGTATAAAGCCGGCCGCCGCTCGCTTTCATACGCAGAGATCCCTCAGGTGGAGCCTGCAGTCCGCGTCTCCCGTCCAGAGCCTGTAAGACCACGACAGCGCTCGCTGCCAAGGCTTACTGTGCTGCTGGACAGGCAGCCTCTGCCCTGCATGCCATGGCCATCCTGCAGGTTCACCAGGCCAAGGCACTTAAGAAGCTCCCTTGGGGTAGTTCTGAGCCAGGGTTGATGCAGGAGCTGCGCACAGGGACCAACCTCGCCCTTCGAGTGACGAGAGTCACGACTGGGGCCCTTGGCCAGACGATGTCCACCTTGGTAGTCCAGGAATGCCACCTGTGGCTAAACCTTGCGGGGATGCGGGATACCCACAAGGTACGTTTTCTTAATGCCCCCATCTCCCAAGGTGGCCTTTTTGGCGACACTGTCGAGGGCTTTGCCCAGCAGTTCTGGGCAGTCCAGAGGCACACGGAGGCCATCCGCCTCCCTAGGTGTGATTTTGCCTCTGCGCCATGGCCCAGCCCCTCATCTGCCTGTCACTGAGGGCGTCCATCTGTGGCTACTACACCTGCTCCGGTGAGGACTGAGGCACAGCCCCATCTCCGTCTCAGAGCAAATGGACGCCCGCCCCTCAGGCCCCTGACAAGCCCTCCAAAAGCGGCCCTGAGTTGCAGCGCCCAGAGGGCAGAAGGACTGCTCATTTTCAGGAGGGCCGGATGGAGAATCTTTTGTTTTACTTTGTTCCCCCATCTTCAATAAAAGAGTAGTTTCCTTGCCCTTTGGGCCAAATTGGATGCTGCCCGACAGTGAGAGATGCGCTGTTTCCTCACTCCCACTCCTTCGCCAGGGTGCATTTGCAGGGTGTGTTTGCAGGACGCGTCCTCATGCACCCCCTGCCTCCCGGTCGGGGCTGGTTGCCCAGCCTCCTCCTCGGCTCGAGCCCGGCCCTGGCACTTCTTCTTCTTACGTCTCTCAATCCTCTGGTACCACTTGCACAGAGTCTGGGGGCCTGGCTAGTTCTCCCCAGCCCGTCTCGTTGGCTCCTGAGAATGATCAGACTCAGCTATGCGATTTAGTTCACCAGGCGCCCCCCCAGGTTTAGCGACATCCGGTCCACCCCTGTGGGGGACAGCGATACTGCGGTCCAGTGAGTGGAGATTGCAGTCCTCCAAAAGAGGACGCAATAGAGCCTATCCCTCCAGCCGAGTTGAAGTCAGGGTTTACAGCCCATACTACATCGTGCCCAAGAAAGGAGGTGGGCTGCGGCCAATCTTGGACCTGCGTTTAAGATGTTCACGCATAGGCGCATTCTTTCATGCTTTCATGCCAACTTTTGGTTCGCAGCGGTCGACCTGAAGGACGCGTACTTTCCTGTCTCTATTTTCCACGTCTCAGCTTTTGGTCTGACCTTGCTTTTCTATGGGCCGGGGTGCCCTTAGAACAAGTGTTCAGGCATGTTGTTGTGACAATGGATGCCTCCAAGATGGACTGGGGCGCCGTGTAGACAGCTTCAGGCTCCTGGATTGGACCTCAGTGCCTGTGGCACATCAATTGCCTCGAGTTGATGGCAGTGCTTTTGGCTCTGCGCCGGTTTCTTCCATTGCTGCAGGGCAGACATGTGTTAGTTCATATGGACAACATGGCAACTGTGCCGTATATAAACCGCCAAGGCGGGTTACGCTCACGTCACATGTCTCAACTCGCCCGCCATTTCCTCCTCTGGAGTCAGCGGCGACTCGGGTCACTTCGCGCTACCTACATTCCAAGTGAGCTCAACCTTGTGGCATCAGGCCCAGAAGAGTGGCGACTCCATCCCAAGACAGCCCAGCTGATCTGGAGTTAATTCGGGGAGGCACAGGTGGACCTGTTTGCTTCCTGCGAGTCCTCCCACTGCCCGCTGTTTTATTTCCTGTCCGAGGCACCCCTCGGGGTGGATGTGTTGGCACACAGCTGGCCCCGGGGCCTACACAAATACGCATTTCCCCCAGTGAGCCACAGACCCTGTGCAAGGTCAGGGAGGACAAGGTGCAGGACCTGGTTTTCAGACCTGGCGCTCCTTGCGACAACCCCTCCCTGGAGGATTCCCCTGAGGAAGAACCTCCTTTCTCAGGGACGGGGCACTATCTGGCACCCGTGCCTCGATCTTTGGAACCTCCATGTGTGGTTTGTGGATGGGATGTTAAGGACCTGAGTGGCCTGCCCCCGGGTGTGGTGGATATTATAACTCAGGCAAGGGCTCCTTCCACCAGGCGAGCGTACGCCTTGAAGTGGAGCCTCTTCATTGACTGGTGTTCTTCCTGTGGAGAAGACCCCTATAATTGCCCCGATCAGCTCAGTGCTTGCTTCAAGAAGGGCTGGAATGGAGGTTGTCTGTGGCCGCTATATCGCACCGTCACCTAGCAGTAGAAGGTATTTAGGAAAGCCCGAGCTGGTCATCAGGTTCCTGCCGGGCGCCCGGAGGCTGAACCACCACAAGGCTGTCCCTCTTGGAATCTTTCCGTAGTCCTCTTGCAGCTATGGGGAGCCCCTGTCAAGCTGCTGAGTCAGTCAAGCCGAAGGGTCTGTCTCTCAAGACAGTGCTTCTGACCACGCTCGCCTCTATCAAGAGGTTGGGGGATCTTCAGGCGTTGTCAGTCGATGATTTGTGCCTAGAGTTCGGGCCTGTCTACTCTCACGTTATCTTGAGACCCAGGCCTGGCTACGTGCCCAAGGTTCCCACCATGCCTTCCAAGGAACAAGTGGTGAACCTGCAAGCGCTGCCCATGGAGGAGGCAAACCCAGCCCTTTCCTTGCTTTGTCCCGTTGCGCCTTGCGCATTTACTCAGAGCTTCGGATGCTCTGATCAGCTCTTTGTCTACTTTAGAGGGCGGCCAAACATAGGTTGGCCCACTGGATAATGGATGCCATCGCCTTGGCGTATCAGGCAGTTGTATTCCTTTGCAGTGGTTTCCCAGCACATAAACCCTACGTTGTGATTCCTCCAGCACCCGCTGGCGGGCAGGCTCGGCGAAGGAGCCTCACGCCAGGCCCAGCACTCGTATACCACAGTCAGCTGCTCAGTGATTCCCCCTTGGTAATCCTACGTGTATTCTACAAGGTACGGTTTCCCGTATTGGTGAACCCGTGTCTTTCCCTTGGCGCTGTATGTTTGCCAGTCTCTGTGGGCAGTGAGCCGTTCCATTAGGTAGGACCACAGAGACATTTTCCAAAGGTAGTACTGCCTGGTCAGGCTATACCTCATCTCCACACATTACCTCCTTTTAGCAGGGTGTGGTCTCCACAACGCCTTTTCTCTGGAAGGGCGTTTTCCCCAGTGTTTCTCGTGGCTATACTACGAGAGGAAGGAGACCTGTGCACCGAGGTGCCTTCTCCTGGGGGGACAGGAATGATCGTCACGACCCCTCTGCGTCCAGGCTCTTTACCCGACTTGGCTGCGACAGGCTGCCTGCACAGAGCGCTGGGAAGGTAATGGAGGCAGGGGAACTGTTTTACAGAGGCACGCTTCGCCTGCTTGTACTGACATTCCTAGCCCGTATGTGCAATATAGTTTCAGAAAGAGTTTTATATTGTCTATATTGTTATATTTATATATGTTAACTGTTGTTTTACCAATGCTGCTGTTTCAAAGGAATTTCCCCAGTGTGGGATTAATAAAGTCAATCCAATCCAATCCAACGAGGGTCGGTTTGCTGTGTTTTCCACAGAGACCCTATACGTCAGTCCGTTGACGTAAGGTCAAACGTGACTGACTGAAAGGGAACGCCTTGGTTAAGTATGTAACCCCCATTCCCTGAAGGAGGGAACGGAGACGTTACGTCACCCTGCCACAAGCCTGATTCACCGCTGATTGACCGGGACACATCTCGGCTCCTCAGCAAAAATCTGAATAAAAGCGAGCGGTGGGTGGCTTTATACCCCCGCTTCCGGGTAGGCATGACCCAGCGCGCAACTCTCATGTCCAAATGCTCATTGGCTATTTCCTCTCGGGCCAATGCTCATTGGCATGTTTTTTTCTACTTGAAGGTGATAGGGCTCTTAAGCAAGACCCCATACATCAGTCCGTTGACGTAACATCCCCGTTCCCTCCTTCAGGGAACGGGGGTTACATACGTAACTAAGATGTATTCCATACAATCTCTTGTTATTATGTAATAAGTCAAAAGTTGCCAAGATAATGCAATGGTCGGGGCAGGCGGCAGACAGGTGATAAACAATAAACAATCCAAATCGTACACTAGAAATCAGACAGTGAAAAATGATCAGAAAAGTATGCATAGCAAAACAAGACTTCGCACAGAATGAATGGATGGCACAGTTTAAATAGACTGGGCTGATTGTCCACAGGCAGTGGTTATTTCCTGATGGGATGAATGATGGGAAATGTAGTCCAGGGTGATGTCAGTATTCCGGGGATGGTTCCCTCTGATGGCGTGGAGGAGGCGGAACCGGAGCCTCCTCCGTAACAGTAGGTCTGGTTCTGCACGCACCAGCTCATATCACAGCTAACTGGTCTCCAGCACCCACCTGTCTTGTTGCCTTCATGCCCATATAAGGCATTTTGCCATATGGTCATGAATCACTTTCCTCAGTGGACCCTCAAGTAGCTCCAAGTCACCTCACAGCTCTCTGTGGCAAGCTGTGTTTATAATCAAGATTTGTTTGATTTTGCATAATTTTATGAGAGGATGCTATAAGGTTGAGGTGCATAAATTCAGGAATATGAAGATATATAGTGTCTTTATTACATCAGATAAGCTTTGATATGAAATATTCCACTCTGTGCTACATTGATGTTGTTTCTGCTGTGAGGGTTTTAGCATCTAGGGTCTATTTTTGTGTAGGAAAAAAATGACAATTTCCCACGTCCCTTGGCTGCCCCCTCTTGCATACCTCTGTTGTCAGGTAAATCATTGATGCAGAAACAACAGCTCCTGGCAGCGTAAGCACAGGCTTTATTAGCCAGTCTAATCTGTAAAATGCTTTGGTTTGCAGCCATACATTTTTCAGCAACTATGTTAACGTGATCAAGTATTCCTAGCAGGGATTCCTCTGAAACTGTGATATCTTTTTTGTTTTTTATGCCAGGAAGTTATTTAGCATCAGACATAATATACATATTATCACATTCTGTGATAATCAACAGCATTTCTCTATAAGTATTAAACTTTGAAAATTCCTTTAAATATCTCTGTGCACTGGGCTTTGTATTCATAGCTCAACATGTCCACCGGCGCCATTTAAAGACGTGGTAATATTTTCTTAACTGATGTTTAATGAAGACATCTTAACTCTCATTACACCATTCAGAATAGGGGAAAAAGGGCCATATTTCTGTGCTATGTCATCACTTTAATTCCCCCTTGCCTGCAGGTTTAAGATTGTGTCTGTTGCATTAGAAGTCCATACTGCTTTAAAATTACACTTCCTAAACTGTCTCCACAGGCAGTTTTTAATAGAACTCATAGAAGGCAAAAATCAGCACCGGAACACTTACAATCAATATAGCTTTATAATATTACAGTTTAATGAAATAATTACAGTGGAAAATGACATGAGCATTTACTGCATTTAATGATATGCAGTTTTTTATTTTTTATTTCATTTGTCCACATGGCATGTGCCATTGGATGATTAATATTGAATTGGGAAAAAACTGTTGTATTGTTTGAGGAGGACTGGAGTGATTAGGTTTAAACACATTCTGTCCTGTGGGAGGACACGTATTAGCTCAGCGGAACACTGGACATATGTACAATAACATATTGGCCAGAATTCACCTAGAATTTAATCCTTAGCCTCCAGCAGTTCACTACTTCACAATCTGGCTGGCCTAGCAAGAATCACATACTGTATGTTTCTCAATAACTTACTTAAATTAAATTTTTTCCTAATTGTATTTTGAAATGTTGTTGTGACAAAACAAGGTGTTTCTTACAGAAATAGTTCACCAAAAAGTGATGAAAATTGTTTCATAATTTGTGTCCGAGCTGCTATTTTACAATAAAAAGCTACAAAAGCACTATAAAAGTGCTGTAAAATAAGTATACTATTGAGTAACTAAATTTCAACATTCCAACTCAACAAAAGTTAAGTTGTTCAATAATCTTCTGCTCTTAAATCTGACATACAGTACATTGTATTATTGTATATTATATTGTGTTGTGAGACTAAAGCTGTGCTTTATTATTAATAAATCACAGCTATTGACCAGTTATTATTATGAATTATTATGAATTTAAAATTTCCCCTTACCTGACCCTTAACAGTTTAGATTTGGGTTGGATGGTAGAGTGAAAAAGGAAGCAGTAGGAGGAGGGCGGTGGAACCCGGGAACACATCAGAACATGTGTATTACCTGCTGTGCCATGTCTTTAATGATCTTTAATGTTTGCCAAAAGCAAAAAATTAATATAGCTCTTTATGAATTTATTACAGTTGCTTTTTGGTGAAATGTATGTTTGCATCACTTCCTAAACTCTGCAATCTGTGTTTACTTTGTCACCTTCAGTATCTGTTCTGAGTTGCAGTACTTCAGAGATTTGAACAAACTCAGCAGCATCCTGCACAACAGACATGATAAGAGCAAACAAGCCTCTAATGCTGTGGTCAAGTGTCTCTTACTTGCTTTTCACTGACGAGAGAGAGAAATAGAACGAGACCCTGGTGGTTAGGGATGAGGGACACATCACATATATTCCTTCAAAAAGCTTGACATTCCCAATGCGGTATGCATCAAGCCCTCTTCAGTGGAATAAGAAGGAAGAGGGACAGCAAGGCGACTGTCAGGCTGCCCCATTTAAGGGATGACAGGGGAAGGATGTGATATTTCACATTGCAGACCTCTACCTCTGAATAGCATGCCTGTATACCCCTTTCGCGGCCCCCTACCTCCAGCCCATGATGAGGGTTAATTGGCACGCAGCGGGATGGAATCGAAAGTGTGGGAGGTCTGTACCTTCACCAAGACTCATCTTCTTCCCCCCTCCTTGGTGCACATGAGTAGTAAAGAAGGCTAGAGAGAAGCTGATATCACAGAGAATCCCAGCCTGCTTTTGAAAAGCTATTAGCCCGACTACGCGCACGTACGCGCACACACACAAAATCTTGTCTTGTATGAGACAGGAAAATATATTAAAAATGGAAGGAGAGGAAAAAAGTAGTCAGCAAGCGCAAGTTCCTCTAGACTCCTGGCCCCCACACCAAACACACACACCATCTTTTCTTCCATGTATACACTTTATTCCGCTCCCCTTCTTTTCTGACTTACTTTGCTTCCCCTGCGAAATCTCCATTGTTCCCCTTCCACTAAGTCTCATCAGACTCTTTTTGTGGCCGACTATCACAGCGGCAGGCAGAGACGCGGGGGAAACGTCTAAATGGTATCATGGCTCGTGATTAAGCACGCGAGCTTCGGCAGTGCTGCCTCTGCTTATGAGTCAGGTCTGATAAAAGACAAGGACCCTGCTCTCTACTCAATTTCAGATACCGTTAATGGAATCTGTCTTGTGCGATTGTAATGTGAGAGTGCCTAATTTGCCATGGAGCTTGAAGCTGTCAGCGCCGAGGGATTGTGGGGTCAGGAGGGAGCTGCCAGCCGCTTGGCCCGCGGCGTGTATCTGTGCCGCTGAATAGAGCAGCTCTCCGCCTGTCACTTAGCTGATAGGCTGATGAGGACTCTAAGCCACTCGGCACAATGAGGAGAGGGCCATACTGCCTCACTCCCCTCT
>JAZGTJ010003613.1:22910-34566 GCA_036877575.1 Botia almorhae
CCCCTTTAATTGTCAAGCCTGCTAAAATTTTTTCAAGTCAGTGTGCTGCAGACCGGCTGAGGGGTTTCTTGTACAGCTCTCACTCTTCCCAGATCTCTTCCTCTTGTGCATTTTGCCAACTTACTTCCTCTCACTTTCGTTCCTTTATTTGCTCAAGTCTTAGAAGAGGCTAACCTAACTCTTTCATTTTTCTCTACCTCACAAACATTCATTTCTCTTTGGTCACCCTGTCTGTCTTTAATAAATTGTGGGTCTTAGCATGTGACAGATTATCTTGATGTTACCTCAATTACCATCAAAGAAATGAGGGTGGGGAGGGGGGCTACTAGTAATTTATTTATTTTACATACTTTTTTTTTCATTTGAAAGGGTCAGGTTAGACATGTACCACTGTTACACAGGGCTGGTTGATATATTGAATGTTGATGATACAATCAAATTAAACAGCTTTGTAAATATTGCAGTGCTTTTCGAAACGATGTACTGAAGGTACTATGTATTGATATATTGGCATACATAAATGAATATATTTAAATGTATTAATGTATTGTATTACTTTTAATATTAATTTAGAAAATAACTGTGGAAAACATACATTGATTATTGTAAACAAAATTTGTATTGTTTTGTAGTTCTGTTGGCTGTTCGGTTAAAATGATGATTTCTTGGATTAAAAAATCAAACTTTTATGCCTTTTAGAGCAAATACACCAATATTGATATATATATTCAATATTGTCAAAATACTGACAAATATCATTATATGCATTTTGTTTTAATGATATTGCTCAAACCTTTTCTTACTTATGATATAATAACAAGGGCATGAAAGCCAAAATTACTTTATAATGTGTAGGCTAGTAGTTTTTGGTGTCGTAACATTATTTATGTTACATGGGCCAAAATCAAGACACAGACGGATATCAGTATGTATGTGAGTTTAATTGTTTGGTCAAAACTATTGGTAGGGATAATTCAGGAGTCGCTGGGTATTAGTAGGGACACATCTGTAGCGTCCCTGCCCACAACACCCTTGTGTGACAATAATTTGGAACTTTATTATAGTTTGACTGATTGATGTTTTAAATTTTAAATGAGTAAAATGATTGACGCTTTCATCCACCTCTCATTGTGAAACATCAATAATATGACATTAAAGTTGGCATGGGTTCCATTTAGTGAAGACCAAACTCTAGACTTCCAAGAGAATCCAGAAAGAACAACAAAGCACAGTCACTATTTATTAGGTCTGTGTATTAGATTCTCTCTTGACATTTTTCTGTTGTTAACATAATACTTGCCATCCTAATTTTACAGTTTCACAATCAAAATATTTCAAATATTGGCTGTTTCATGTTCTTATTTCAATATTATGCACATGGCATATATTTCTGTTATTTAGCAAGCTTATGTTGGACCATAATTGTGTTTACACCAGAGTATTTATGTTATGTCAGAGCAGTGTAAACACAGATTGAGAATAGCATTTGTTATCTTGTGATTTCAAACTCAGTAATGTTATTTATATTTGGTCAGTTCTTAGCTAACTGAGAAAATCCTGTGTCATTGTGGATGTGTTATGCACATGCTATGATTTCATCAGTTGTTGGTATGTACATTTAAGCATTTGGCAGTGAAAAGGTTTATCAATTACAATGATGTGATATCCACATGGATTGTACTTCTATGACTTGGTGTCTTTGGGGATGTGTTTCCTGGCTGACTTTGTGCCCTACCTCTACCTACCACAATCCCAAGCATGTAAATTTGATGCAATCTGTGTTTAGATTTGATTGATAGAATCAAATCTAAAGAATTGAACATTCTATCAGCATAAATCAGTGGAAGATTGAGTTTAATTTTAATCTTAAATGTCTAAAAATGAGTGACATTTAAAAAGACCAAAAATAAAACAGCAGGCTGGAATTATCTACACAAATAATACATGTTCTTAAATTTCCAATTCACAATATCTTCTAAAAGAGTATGTCATAATAATCATTACAAATATTTTACGAGGCAAAAAAATCTTTTGTCTCATTTTTTGTTATGAATATGAATGCGTTGTTTTCTCGCTTTAGCTTTTGAAATGTTCAGTGATGTTCGTGTAACATCACAAGATACTCCCCACAGCCCACACTCATTATACATTTGGGTGTCCCCTAGAGAGAGAGAGCTTATTTTACGTCCCGCTAGTACCAATCAGCCATTTCCTATCGACCCCCACGGCTGCCGCGTAGTGTGATGGACAGGCGAGAGCACGAGAGGGAAACACAACAAGCGTGTCACAGCATAGACCTTCCGTAAGGAGCTCAAACCCTCTCTCTTTCTCTCTACACACTCACTTTCACATGACGCTTAAATAAGCTGTCAGAGAGAGATGGGTATTAAAGCAAAGGCAGGACAGTATTTCTTTTAGCAAAGAAATTGGCCATTGACTGGGTTGGAAAATAGATGAGAAAAAAAGACTTTCAAGCACACATACTCATATACACACATAAATGATTACATGTCAGCATTTTCTGATTACTGACTGTATTTCCAGCAAAGAGACAAGGGCATACGCACATGTATGTTTTGATAAGAGTGAGCCTTTTGTGTCTCAGGACCCAGTAAGACATGCTCAGATACTGTAGAAGTGATACTGTAGACCCTAATGTGTGGTTGCATTTAGCATTTGTCTGAAGCTGAAAAAAACTATTAAAATTGCTTACAAAATCTTTTATTTGGAGTGAAACTTATATTGTATACCAACAGTTGTCCATCATATTTTGTTTGAAATCTAGTTTCACTGTACCTGGAAGGTATTGTACTGTCAGACAGAAAATAAACCCAGATATTGTAATCTGTATCCAACATAAAGCTGAGTCCAAAATATGCAACTTCTTACTGTCCTTTCAACCACCCACATTAACCTCATACGAGTTTTGCAAAGCCCAACCCTTATGTACTACTAATTATTTTGCCATGAGCTGTTGAATGAGCAGCACTACATTATTGCGCTACAGACCTGTATCACAGACCTGCCAGCTGAACCCTCTGAGTTTGCAGCACATTTGTGTTTAATCAGCCAGGTCAAGACAGTCCCTTACTGAATTTCTCATTTTCTCCATGCTTCAGCACACATCAAAGCAAAAGCACCCTTACTCTCTTCTGCTTGACACTTGTGCTTGATTAGCTGCCCTGGCCATGCTAGTCATGAAGATTAAAGCATCTGAGTTCTGTGCCTGATTAGGCATCCTAGCAATGGCAGTAATTTAGATTAGAACAGTGAGGTTTGGTACATCGCTGTCACAGGCCGCAGCGCTTTGATCAATCGTGAGACTGACGTTCTTGTCAGCGCTCATCACACCTGTCTGAGGTTGATTACTGCTGAGAGCTGTTCCACCTCATTGCTCATAGAAAAACAGAGGAACTGACTGCAGAAGAACTGAAGAAACGATAATAACATCTTCATTTCTCTGTACAAAGTTTTCAAGTAAATGATAGGGTTATGAATGGATGTGCATGTGCTTGTTTTTAGAGTTTATTGTGCAGTTCAGCATTTGACTCAATAAGAACCTCATTTTCAATTACTTAATTAAATTCAAAGAATGGTGATGGAACTTTTCACCAATTACTTTTTTGGTAAAATTAATCTAAACAGTTTGGCGTAGCGTTTGCAAAATAAGAATGACACCAAAAATCCACATAATATAAGATACAAATATTCTTTAATTTATAATAGTTCATATACTTGAATTTCTGTAATTATCTTTTTGTTGACCTTTGTGTTGAACAGTCATTTGTATAAAACAATACACAACACATCCAAATCCATAATACACAACACTCAATGATCTCCCCGGCAACACACTAAGCTACCTTTACTACTGCCAGGGTCTCTGTCAAGACCTCAGCCTCATCGACCAGGAGGTCAGTCATCTGTGACACCTGTTACAGTTTATCAAGCCACTGTCACAGAAAACCTGGAAACATTGGGAAATTCTGAAACTGTTCAGACATGGATAAGTCATTGAAATAAAATCTATCAAAAACTGGAGAATTCTGAAAAAGCTATTAACAAATCAGGGATATTTCTATACTGTACTAAATATACATTTCAGTTAGCTCTAAGATATCTAAATAATTGGCTAGAAATTTCTCCTCTTGTGACATTCCAACATATGCTTCTATCCAAAGTAGCATTGCAATCGCCATGACCAGTTAAAAAGCTACAAGCTACATAGTCATATGACGATGACATATGGTTGATATGTGGCGAAGCTCCAGAAATTTACCCAGAGTAAAGTTTTCTGGATGCTGGTGGGATCCTGTCAACAGTGCAGAAAAGAAAACTTTCTGTATTGAACAGTTTCTCATACAAAATATGCAGTGTGTTAAACACATATGGGTTTCACACAAAGGTCTCTGTGCATACACGCTGTATATATTCTACTACCCAGAATACCCAGAATGTTTTTCTCATTTAAACTGTCTTTTAATGCATTTATGAAGACTTTATATAAAAAATATATACAAGATAACAAAACTTTACCAATCATCTTACACCTTACTCCAGTGAAACAGCAAAAGAAAAGAAAAATCTATACTGCCTCCTTCCACCAGACGGCAGTATTTCCTTTGTAAACCCCCCTGGCCTCTTAGAGGGGGCAATAAACAGAAGTAGTATTTCCCTGGTAGGCAGAACTGAGAGAATACAGAATAAACACAAGGGGGAAATCAAACAAGAACCTGCTTAATTTCTGTATGTTCATATCATGTATTTTCTTTGATTCAGGATTTATACTTTGGAGAATCAGATCACCGCTCTATCAAAACAGATGTAATAAGGAAAGGCACAGAGGAGAGTCAGAATTGTTAGACGAAAATAGTAATAATAACAGTTCTCATTAAAATATATATATTCTTTAAAATACATTTTAAAGAATTTCTTTACAATTCTTTTCCCGCTTACTCTATTTTATTTTCTCTATGTTGGCTGGATTATGCAGAGAATTAAAATATAATTGTGAAAATTAAATTTGTTATCGTTGGGAAGCAAAACTGAAGAAACACACAGGCAACACATTATAACTTTATTAATAGAAAGTTAGACAAATAGTAAAGCATTAATAAACAATATAAATTATAAATTAAAATATATTTAAAAACCTGTGCCATTTTTATTTAAAAATAGATTATTTAAACATAGGGTAAGAAAGGGCCAGCTATAATGTGTATATAGTTATGGCTAAAGGGCATTGGTAGAGCATCACCTCAAGTTACTACATAATAAAAATGTTCTGTATTACTAAATCAAAGATTATAGTAAAAATGTTAGTAAAATGATAGATTTTAGTAAAAAAAATAAAAAATACAGCTGGAATGTTGTATTAATCAATGAGTTTAATGCTCAGTTTAATGCTTGTAATGCTCAAATGAGTGATTTGAGCATTACATAATGTTATAATGTTGTTATTTAGTATAATATCATAAAAAAACTAATTATACAGTGTTACCTACTATATTTAAAAAAGAACACTGAGAGAGTGACACTATGCAAATGTGTGTGTTCATTTGCTTTTACACGGGTTGTCTGCAGCAGGCCAGTGTTTGTGTGTATCAGTCTAACTAAGGACGACCACAGCTG
The DNA here is from genome assembly GCA_036877575.1 of Botia almorhae. Lineage (NCBI taxonomy): Eukaryota > Metazoa > Chordata > Actinopteri > Cypriniformes > Botiidae > Botia > Botia almorhae. Next base: position 28,542 of record JAZGTJ010003613.1, read on the forward strand.
GGAAAAGAGCTTTTCTGATTGGCCCTGGGGTGTCTGTGAGCAGCTGGTACCCCTCTTGGACCCTGAGAAATGGGCCTAACGCCCACTCCACCTCTACAACTGGAGCCAGCCACATGATTGTTTATTCTGTGGGGAATGGCATTTATCCTCTGTCTGTAAAATATAATATTAGCACGTTGACTATAATGTGAACATTGTATGTTGTCACGTTCTGTGAGGAGAAACAACAGAAGACCCAAATGCAAGCAAGAGGGGTTTATTGACAAGTAAGGTTCAGTGTTGATGAAGCAGAGACAAAATGAAACACAGTTCGGATGAGAACGGAGAACTCTGAACCCAGGAAGACAGCTCCGGCGCAGACAGGGGTGATGGTGATGGCGGGACCTCGGGAAAATGACGAACAGTGCAGGAGAGGCGGCTGGCGGCTGGATGGGCGTGGTGGCAGGAACCAGCGAAGAGCAGGTGAGTGGAGCGAAGAGTAGACAGCGACAGCAGACTGGAGAAGAGAGCAACTCCACGGACAGACAACAAACTGGCAGCGATAATACTGAAAAAACAACACACAACAATGCACACAGCCTGACGCTTCGACAGGACAAACACGGACTAAGCTAACTGACAAACTAGAGGAACCTGAGTACTAGAATTCACTCGCCTTTAACTCAACTGGGCTCGACAAAACTTAGACTAGACTAGAGAACAGGAAGTTCAAAGCTTGGTCAGGTAACCGGACACATCCAAGACAATCTGACCACGAGGGAAAAACACGAGGGAAATATAAAGGGGAGAGAACGAGAGCATGAACAGGTGAGAGTGATAACGGAGATGAGACAAGGCTGGGACAAAACAAGAGGGCAGGGCTGACGTGGACAATGGCGCACGTGGCGAGTTGTCAAACAACCGCATGCTCCGAAACAAAACAAAACAATACAAACCCAGGCTGACCAGACCTACGTCCTGACAGTATGCATTGTCTGTAGATTAGGTGTAATATGCCTGAGAAAGCAGAACTAATTATCAACACTTTTTTACTGTTGATCGTATTTTTGTGCTTTGTTATCATATGGTTAAATAAACGTTACATATTCATGAGAACGAAACTTCTTGGTATTTAAAGTGGTTAAAAAAGTCATGGCAGTACCTGTCCAGAAACACTGCATGACCATGATGTCATGTAAAAAAATAACTGTGGTAATAACCATTTTTTGTTTGTGATAGAATCCAGGTTCCAATATGTTTTACTAAAAGTTCCTTTAGGGTAGTGTCACTTATAAAAAAGTACCATGGTACTACTGTGGTATTTTGGACATACTCGTAGCATGGTATTCTTGGAAGTATCTTGGATTACCATGTAAATATGTAAATACATGGTGGTACATTTGATACCATCAATTTACCACAGTACACCATACTTTAATGTAAGGGGTAAGACTGCACCACTTGTATTAACATCCTTACCGGTGCAGCCCATCCCATTTTTTGTCATTTTTTATTTGTGTGTAGTTCCGTTTGTTTTGGGTCCTTGCTAATATTAAAGTGCACTTAAACACTGCTCTGACTCCATGCTGTGCAGACAGCCTCTATTTCCAACTTCAAAGTCGTTATTAGTCAGCTGACCCCACCCTAATGACTTTCTAAACCACCATGTGTCAATATATGTGTATAATGTGAAATTAGTTCTAGACTCCAGCACTGAGGCTCTCTGCAGCGGGCTGGCATTTAGCAAGTTAATCGGGGTTGAATGGTGTGACATTACTGTTCTCTCACCCACTACAAGCGTGTCCATCCCTGCCTGCCAGCTAAATATTAACAGGAAAGTCACATGCTAAAATATATTGCTTTGAAAGAGAGGTCGCATATTTATGAGGTGCAGAGCGGAGATGGAAAAATGCAGAAATATTGGAGTCGTCTGCCACAGAGTTAATTTCCAAAGCCAGGTGAAGCTAAAGATCAGATGTTCCCTGGGAATCTAACCCACAACCTTCTGGCTGCTAACGCAATGCTCTACCAGTTGTACTACAGGACTGTACTACAGTCCCATACTTAGACAGGAAGAGCTGTCTGAATGACATAAAAAGCACAGTTTGTTTTGTTTTTATGTGCAAGGTAGAGGTGTGGTTATCTGCTCTTATCAGTGTTAACTTAATGCTTTTGTGTTGTGTTCTAGTATCATAGCTTCACCAGACCCATATGTATACTTAGATGTTTTTATTCCATCACTGTTTTGAATAAAGACAGCCTTTTTCCTGTTTGAGTTGGCTGAGAAGATGGAGAGGGAACTGCAAGCTCTATATCTTGCTTAATCTATATGAGCTATATGATTGTGCCGAGGAAGTGACGTCACACATTCGCCTTTAGAAAAATTACAGTGTTTAAAGGGCAGCAGATATTTTTTAAACATTCTCTTCTCCTTAGCACAAATCCATTCGTTCGGCCAGCTCACACCTGAGGAAAGGGAGAGACAAACTAAGAGACAGAAGAAGGGGCTGAAACAGAGAAAACAACACTAAAAGCTTCTACACTGCATCTTTGCCACCTTGTACAGGTGCAGACAGCACACAAAGGCAAGAGGCAATCAAAAGGCAATTTCCATTTTCAGTTTGTTAATATTGTTGATGATCAAAGTCGCTCTTTCTTTTTCTCACATTAAGATCACAAAGGTATGAGATTGAGATTAGGGGGGGCTCCCAATTTGGACACAACCATGTGAATGACCTATTCCCTCCTAATATCGCTCTGAATTCTCTCTAATGGTTCTTATATAACAGATTTCAGTTGCTTTTCCTAACAGTAAAGTGTATCTATATTCATTGGTGAAACAATTACTTTTTCCACAAATATGTAACTGCATTTCATTTAGAACAACTCTTAAATGAGGCAGAATCACTGTAACACATGATGTCTTGTGTATAGTGGCCTTATTTTATAATACTCGACCGGTACTCAGCTGGTTTTGCATTCTTGAAAAACGTTTTTATCCTGTCATTGTCCTGTATTGCGGATATGGCATATATATACACATGACATCTCACTTACTCATGTACATTCACCTCTCCACTGAGCTGCCTTCTCTCTATTCCACTCTTTTCCTCTTTTTGCCTCTGTCTTATTTGAGGAATTGTGTGAACCCATGGATTTGCTGTGACTGTGGATGCAGGCACAGAGCCACAGTGACACTGGAATGTGGGGTGCCTGAGCAGATAAGAGCCGAGTGCCCAGTCAGAGACAGAAGGTAAAGACAGTGAGCAAGCCGGAAGTAGTAAGTACATAGGCTGGTGTAAATGGCACAACTGGAGAGGAAGTGCTTAGAAATAGGCAAATAGATGCTGACAGACAAAAATGAAATTGCAGCACATAGACTTGGAGACAAAGGAGAAAAGGTAAAAGAGAAGCCCTGTGAAAGGTAAACCCAGAGTAAGAGCCAAAGAGAGCAGAGCTTGGTACTCACACACACACACACACACATATAAAATGGGAAGCCAGCCTTATTCCTCTTTGCATTTCATTTACATCCCTGGCTGTATTAACCAATCGGATTGGGAGCAAAGCCCCAGGCTAAGTAGGGGAATAAAAAAACAAAAATTCCTTTGCAGCTCTCATTCCTCTCTGATAATATCCCCACTGTTTCTGCTTTCTCCTCCACACCCAGAGAGAAGTAGATACTGTCCAAAATGCCATAGCCGAAGCGACACCTCTCCCTGTGCATTACCAATAGACCTAGCCAGCAGCAGCCCTGAAAAGGGATTTTAGCTGCGGGCCCAATCTCCTCTAATTCCTTTGCCTCTGTTGGATAGAGAGAGCGGAAGAAGGTGGGAGAGTTGGAAACACAATATGTGAAGTCGGCTATGATGTATATGTTATATTACAGACTGAAAGGAAAACAATATTGCCCAGTGTAGCAGATAACTTGCTGTTTAAAATAAAGAAGATGCTTTTCTTAGCTTGCTGCCTCACTGCCTGTTCTGCCAAAGAAAGAAAACACAATGCTTATAAATAGACTGATAAATGTATATTTATAAATGTGTTTACTAAAATGAACCAATGCCTCAGAATTGCATGCAAATAACTGTGGGATATATCTATGCTGGCTTTGGAGATCAGTCAGATTTTTGATCTTATTGGTCAGGATGTTAAAGCAAACATCTTGATGCCTTCCTAGTTCCCCTGTTCCTGTAGCTCAGGTGATAGTGCGTGGCGCTGACAACGCCATGATCATGGGTTCGAATTCTAGAGAACAAATATACTGATAATTGAAACTATGAATACACAGCAATTCCAATCTTTTGTGTAAATGTAAAAAGGCATTACGATACAGAGCCTCGTCCCACTGCTGGATGTGTGAGAGACGAGACTGGCATCCACCAGCACAGTACCCCTTCACCTCCTCATGTCCTCCTCTTGTCTCATCATCCTCTCTTTAATAAACCTCTAAACAATGGAAGAAGAAATGAGGGGGATTAGGCAGAAGCAGGGATTGGGTCTGTCTCCATTTCCTCAGATTGATTCTTCAAACCTGTGTTTAATCCCTGGCCCTAGACCCACATATCTGTGGTTGGCTGCCTAGGCTGAATGTCTGGAAACTGGTTGAGGGGTGAAGAGATAAAGACTGTGGACTGCTGTGCTGGGGTGGGGAGGACACTGAGCTGCTCATGCCTGTAGTGGCCCTTCTGGCTTTCGGAAACCTGATAAGAATGAGGCCATAACGAAGCTAATGGGAATAAAAGATGCATGGTATCCGCATCCCTTTAAAGGCTTTTATGTTGGATCTTTTTGATGATGTTAATATAGGAATGTGTTTGTAAAGTGTCTTTCTGCCATTGGCGCTTAGAACTGACCCACACTACTATTACTAACTTGAGTGCTGAATAATGATGTGACTGTGGTACTACAAATCTCGACCACAAGTAAACTTATATCACACACAATCTTTATGACTCTTAAGAGTTCTGAAAACATTTTGTAAGTTCCAAAGTAATTAAATTCAGTATCAAGTTGCTTTTGTCAAAAGTTATGACAAATAAAAGACAATTCTTGGGGCCCTGACAGGAAGCGGGACCACTGATTGGTATAATGTCCATAACATAACTGAATTCAGAGGCTTGAAACTACTAGTGGTGCCACATTATGATTGTCCGTCATTTATAAAATATCATTTTACATATTAGCATAAAGCATAAACTAGTTTAATGTTCCTATATAATTTAATGTTCCCTATCAATTATTTAAATAATGATGAGGTAAACCAAGAAATTAAACACGTTTATGAAGAGATGTCTCATTGTATAGAAGGAAAGAGTGAGATGATATCTCAGCTTTCATGTGTTGAGTTTTTGAGCTGCTGTGTGTGAGTGTGTGGGGGGATTTAATTACCATACATTGAAGGGGGGGATTTGCAAAACCTCACAAATCTGAGCAAAAGGTCCATTTGGGGACATCCTCATTTGTAAAAACTATAGTAAAAGCTATAAAAATGTAGTTTTACATAAATTCTATTTTTTAATTCAATTTTATTTATATAGCGCTTTTTACAATGTTACATTGCTTCAAAGCAGCTGTACATAAAAACAAAGAATAGTAGTAAACACAGAACAAATGTCTGACATGTTAATGGTATTTTTGCAAATATTATGTGTGGAATAAGACTAATACTACAGTAGGCCTATGTTTACGAACAACGAGCTGACTGAATCAATAAAGCCACAAAATTGTTGAGCAAAAAACATGCATTTCAGCTTACATAAATTTTAAATGTTAAGCAAAATACAAGCATTCCAGCTTACATAAGAAAGGTATATAATAGGCTACATCATGGGACAGTGCTATAAGGAATTTGCAATACCATGAACTACACAACACGCAAAAGCAGCGTACATACATACAAACATAAAATATATACAGTAAAATATTGTTTATAGTTTACATAACCCTAGTCTAAGTTAGACATCAGCAGTCTCCCAACAAGCAAGCCAACAGGGCGACAGTGGCAAGGAACCAAAACTCCAATGATGTATAGATGGAGAAAAAA
>JAZGTJ010003614.1:0-34105 GCA_036877575.1 Botia almorhae
TGTATGTATTTTGTTTCGTTTTCTCACTTTTCATTCAGAATATTAAAGCTTAACAATGCTAACAATATTATTATGTAGCTTCTGGGTGACAAAATGTTCTCTTCAGTTGATCATATTTCTTCTGGACATGACCGACATACTTCACCAAGGTTACTGGCTTGCGCAACTGGGTGTGAAGCTTTTTATAATGGGATGTTATAAATGCTGTCTGTGTTCCTCATAACTGTAGGCAGAAGCTAGCGGTTCCCTCATTGTCTTTTAATTCTTTGTATTATATAACCTTAGTAATATATTATTTTATATTTATATAAATAACTATATTTTCTTCTTTGTAACAAAACCCCATGATTTTTCCTGCTTTAGAGACAATAGTGCCATCTAGTAATCCTCTTTATTGCATGAGATGGGAGAGCAAGTATGCGAGGTCAAACGCCATACACATACATAAATACACACACTCCCACTCACATTTGCGCGCACACACACACACACACACACACATTTAGCTATCTAAATAAGATTTAGAATATTTTAGATGTATTCTGTTGTTTTTTATATGAAGTTTATTTAATAAAGTTCAGGAAGAGCACGATCGTGTAATCATAACTTCAAAGTGAGGTTTGGTCATACTTAGTTTTGTCTGTTTTGTCCACAAACTAGCTGTGTGCACACACAACTGTTTTCTGTTTGTGATAGCATTAATAATTCTTTCAATTTTATTTTTATCACTCAGTGTGCTTCATAGAAAAAAAGGAATCTGCTCATTCACCACCAGTGTGCAGCATTATCTTGAATGATGCTACAACAGCCACAGTCCACAGATTACCCACCAGCTATCAGAGGAGAGAAGACAGAGAAAGTGATGCCATGTGACCAATAGGTAAATCTGGTCAGGGCAACCCGAGAATTATTAACAACCACAGCATGTCTAGATGTCCAATCACTTTACCGCAGTATTGAGAACCACATGAGACCCACAGACCCACAGATTGCAAGGCTTAACACTTCTTCCAAAAGCTTTTCTTTTGTCCCAGAGGCCTCCCATCCAGAAACTAACCAAGCTCAGCCCTGCTTAGCATCCAGTAAAAACAAGTCAGAAGCCAAAGAGTGAAGTTTGTAGGCTAAATGGAAAAAAAAACAGACCTAATGTTTGTGTCTATGATGGTTTTTATTGACGATGACGTCCCATAAGTAATGCAATACAAAGTTTATTAGCACAGAGCAGATGTATCCTGAAAGAGTTAAATACACTTCAGCGGGCTTTGCAGAGAAGGCAAAGAGGCTCCAACATTTGTCAGGGAGGATTTTTCCACAAGAAACAGCTTTACATTTGTTTAGGTTTTCAAACATTAGATTGTCTCCCAGCAATGACTCTAACATGACGTGTCTCGTGATCAGTCCTGATTAGTGGGGTAAAGAAGGGCTCAGAGATTCGGATTTCGGATCTCGGATTTGGCATCCGGCTCGAATGCAGATCTGTGTTTCCAGGGCGATGAATGTGCTCGCTTTGCACAACTCTTTCTCTCCTTCCTAAGTCCCTTCATTTACGATCTCCAGATTCTGCACATCGCCTTCCAGGGCTGAGGAACACGAGGATCTCTGAAGGTGAAAAATGCTGTCGGCATTTCTAAAAGCATGAAAAAATGTGAAAAAGAGCAATCTGTTCTCAGGTGATTCTACTGAAGATGCGATGCTGCCATGAGCAAATATGTGGTCTCTGCTGGAGAGGATAGATTGCGTCATTAAAGTTCAAATTTAAGTTATAAAGCAGAGAAACATCGCACCGACATACTTTAAAGGGGGAAGAGAATTCAAATTTTCAGGTTGCTATGGCCATCTTGACAACTATGTCAATCACGTCTTTATTGCATATTGCAAAAAACATGATTGGATCACTTTTGGCTGCCTACATGCTGCTGAACTGTAAGTACAATTGAAGRAAATGACATTTGACAGTGCTGTCAAATTTCTCCCATTGTGTTTGCAAAGCGGTAGATCTCTGTGCATGTGCGGGATGAGCGCAAACCACTTTTGAGGCCCACGATCTGTGTGTGGTTGTATAACAGGGTTTATTTGGCCCCTGCGCCAGCTGCTCTGGATTGAGGAAGTTTTCTTGTGTCACTTGATACTCATGATTTAGAGAAAACTAACATCCCTGAAAGCATGACTAATGATAGCATGTGACAACATGTTCAGCATCTCCGTGGTTCCTTTTTTTAAAGCTTTATTATGTCATTTCTGTGCCATTGGAGTAACCAAATGGAATTGCACATATTTAAAGTGAAAGAGGTTTCCAGAACATTACCCATGTCTTCCATTGGTCGGTCAATCAGTGTCACCAAACTCATGCCACTGGTTGACCTAATGTTGCTGTGTCGGGCTGGTCAGACTCAAACAAAGCAATGTTAACGCCTATGGCTTCCTTATAGTTATCTATACAAATACAGATGGGTTTGTAACATGAAAAATGACACACAGTTTTGACCATTCTTTAGAACCCCCCAGTATTACAGCTAAGCTCCCGAGAAGTAGGTCAGTGCTGATTGTAAACAATTGATGAAATCTAATGGAAATCATTTTCCTAATATCCTAAATGAGGTGCTATAGGCCATCACAGCTCTTATCAAAAGACTGTCTGCCTAAATGAGATGTCCATGCTAAGCATTTGAGAAATAAAAAGGCAGAAATCTTATATCCCATTAGAATCAGTTGACCGTCACTGAATTGCTTAATTTCTTTCTAAACGGCCAACAGACTGAGAAAATCAGAGGCTGGGACTTTTGGGGCACAGTCTGCATTTGTGATGAGATTAGTAACTTCAATTAGCATTTAATAAATGGACTATTGTTACTTCAGCAGCACCGTGGAAATACACAGTAGCCCATCCCGGACAGTTGTTGAGCTAGTGTGTGTGGTGTGCAATGCATGATGCACTTTGGCTATGGGATTGAAATGTTAAAATAACTAGTTTTAGTATACAGACTTTTTTACAGACTGTGAGAAAACATTTGCATGACAAAGGGTTGTTTGCTCTCCTAAATATACATCTAAAACTCTCATCTCTCTCTCTTTCTCCCCCTCCCACCATATCTATCTATCTATCTATCTATCTATCTTCCCCCTTACTGTTTTCAGTTCCAGTTTATTGTGCTTTATTGGCATAAAAATTTTTAAATTTTGTAATGGCAGAGCTTTTGCAGCTGTTACAAACAATGAAGGTGACAGAAAGCATAAATATCGCAAAACAATGTTGTCAGGTAATGTTTGCCCATAAGGTTTCTTCGGGTGGTTTAAATAATGGGTTCTGCCGCAATCACTTCCATGCAATGGTGATATATTTTGGTGAATCCTCATGATGTCATTTGCAGACGGAAGTTTCTTTCCCCCTGCGTGAATGTTTTTTTATTGGATTCGATGTATTTCCAATACTATCTGGATTTCACGGGGTCGATCAAGTCAATTAACAAACACAATATAAATAATAATTTATATTATGTATACAAAATGCATAACAAAAACAGTAAACAAAAACAACAGTATACTACTAGCAAGAAAAAGTGAGGAACAATGAAAAGTTTGGTGAGAAACCGACACGGTAGATCAAGCTGTCCCTGATCGTCGTGGGAGGCAAAACATATTGTGCTGCTCTCTTTCTCTCTCGCTCGCTCACTCACTTTCTCTCTCGGATAGCCTGACTGACTCGCCAGTGGCTGCAGCAGTCCTGTGGTTGTAGTTAGTTGTATTGCATGCATACAAATAGTCTGTCAATCTGAGCAGCATTTCTGAGTACGCGTGGATTATAGCGGAGAACACAGAGATCACTGGATGTGGTTTATTGCGTTTTGAACTAAATCAAATACAAGGCTGCAGTATTTAGACACATATTAAACTCAGTGTTGTCGTGAGCATTAGGATCTGGTCGGCGGGAATGGCTTCGTCTCCGTGCGGCAGCGGCAATAATGGGAACTTTGATTGCGGTCTCGAGATCCAAACTCGCTCGGTGGAGCAAACGCTCATCCCGCTGGTGTCTCAGGTGAGTCCGGATCCAAGAAACTTCACTACAGGGTTAAAAATCACACTGGACTGGAAAACATGTTGCAGGAAACCCGGCAACTCAATGAACGATACCGTGAAAACAAAACTTTTCCGTAACGATTAAGAGAACAGCGTCTAAAAACTTACGTAGTACGTAGTTTCTGCCAAAATACCATTACTACTGCAGTTATCGTTACCAAAAAGAAAGAATAAAGTTAAACAGTGCATAATAAAAAGAGTTCAGTATGTTTCTTTTATGTTTTGTGTGACAGCGGTGACAAACAGCAGATTGCACTTACAATTTGATTATCGATCATTGTAGTTACTATGGTAATTTGGCGGAAACTTGTGGTTACCATGGTACATTTTTGCAAGGGGAAGATTGTTGTTTGTATTCCGCAGTCACATGCTAAACGGATAAGTGAAACCCAAGGTGTATCAAGCTTAGCTGTAAATGCACTGTACATAACGACTTCACGGGGCTTATTACTTTTATAAAACGGTTATTCCATATACCAGGCAAGGTTCAATAAAACAAAGTGGCAAAAATGTAATGATATTGATAAATACATAAACGCAGTGGCGTCGCAGGTGTACGTTAATAGAGCTATATATGGCTCGACCAATCAAGGATCTGAACTTTTGTAAAGAAATAATGTATCAATGGACTAAAACAGTTTTTGCTTGACTTAACAAATAATATGCATCAGATGGCAAACCAAGTGCACTGCCAACCTGGACTGCATTGTAGGCATCATTTGCATTCAAAACATGCACGTGATTGCTAAAAATGAACGTTGTTGAAATGTCTTCTGAGAATATTGTCCATGTGGGTCAGTAGTTAGTTAGTGGCACTCACTGAGGCTACCGATGGTAATGAGGCTAAAAGGTCAGCGTAAGAAGACATGCTAATCAGCTATTCACTGGACCTTTGGGTAATAGAACCTCTTTCAAAGCTTTCTAGAATCTGGACAATAGATCATGAAAGTAGCCTTGGTCACAACCCCTCCCCCAACCACAGCTTGTTGAACATGTTAGTGTCCCCTCTGCAAATGGTAGTGACCAGATGCTGGTGTTTTGAAAATATGTTGTTTTGACCACAACTGCAGCGTTTCCTTGTGATCTGACCGTGATCTGACCGTGTGCACATGCACAAGTGCTGTGGTCACAACATGTGATGTACAATTGTTAGGCACATTTGGAGACCACTTTGTGAGATCTCAGAATTTGGACGTCACAAAACTATATTGATATATTGTGTTTAATTAATCTTTTTGTCCCGGTATTTGGCCACAGAGCTGACAACCTCAATACATTGATAAAAAAATGGCCCTCGTCAGTTTTGTATGTGAGTGTCCTCTGAACCTGGTAACCATTGTGGAAATGTTATATATATATTGTGGAAATGTATAACTGTTATATTTACATTCTTATAATGCTAAAGATAGGCTAAAGGTCAACGGTGTTGACGGGATCTGATCATCTATAAATGTTTAGGATTTAGGCCTGGATTTGTTTTAAATCGGCTGATCTTTTGAATGCACTGCACACACTTATAGCTAAACAATAATGTTCAGAGCAATTATAATAGTTTAGAGTTTCTCTGTGTGCCGTGGTTTTGGATGACAAAGATAGGACAGGGTTTATGAAATGATCAAGTCTTTGAACTGCCCCGAAAGTGTTTGAACTTCTGTGACGAGTAAGGCTCATTATTACATATTTGTGCTTGCAGTGTTGTTTTTCTTTTGTTTTCCAGAAAAAGACTTTAGCTATAATTGGCTGAAAATTCTTTCTCTGCCTGTGTTTATTAAGTTGAGCCCTCATGCTTTTGTAAGCTTCATGCCATTTGCTCTTCTGCAAAGCAGACCTCTCAAAGCTGGTGAAGGTGAGAGAATTCTGTGCACGTTCGGTTAAATACACAATCGTGCCAAACTTTCATTCCATATGCAAAGCCTCCGAAACCCCTCATGACCTAGAAAAGCATTTTTATAGAGCCATACGGCTCTGCTTTAAAAATATATCCTATGTGCTCTGCCTGGAGACATTTCTGTTATGATGAACATCTCGTACAAGCAAAACGCTCTGTAATTTCAAGTTTTACCCTGCTCAATGTAATCACAAAAGAATTTCTGTAGGAGGAAATTACATCACTGTTAGAATAATATAGCCACTGAAGGCAAGGAGGGGAAAAGCTGGTGCTTCCCGTAGGGAAGGTGTCAGGAAAGATGGATTAATGTATGGTCAGTGTAAACAGCATAGGGTTACAGGACGAATACCGTCCAGTGGCAGAACAAAGCAGGTTTCATGTTCAGTATGTGTTAACTTATGTGTGAAGGCATGTTGTCCATGTTTGCACGGTTATGTAGCTGTATGTGTTCCATTGTGTTTGTTCAAGCAGTGGAGGTGTTAAAAAAGGAAGGCAGAATTGATAGAGGCTGTATTGTGAACTACATCCCCCAGCCGTTCAGAATATTCTGTAGCTGTAACAAAACATACCTTACCATACCTGGCAGATATTAGTAACACAATGTATTTTTCACTTCAGAGAGGTAAGCCTGTCTTACATTTTTAAAGACCTGGAGATACCAGTTACAGCAGCCCCAAAAAGTGTTTGGGTATGAATGCATGAAATGTATGAATGTTGCTGTTATTTTTTTAGGACAACACAAACACATTATTCAAGCAAAAAATATCCCAAAAAAAGTTTAAAAGTGGCATGGATGTTTAAATACGCCAAAATTTAATACTCTGTTGGTACTTCTAAAATATCATTTTGTCCTCAAACACAAATTTTGAAGTCTGTAATCTCCCAAATTCTTAAATCATATAAAGTAGGATAATCTGCTAATTTTAATTTACTTGATTAAAAATCAGTTTTAATATCAAAAGGGGTTTTTGTAGATCACTGTTGAGGCACTTTGACTCTCTTCCTGCCATAATCATTTTGTGGTTTGTCTGATTATAACAGCATTTGGTAATTTATAGCCTGCAGGCGTAACCTTTTCAATGCAGCTCTTAGAAGTTGCCCATCTGATCAGGGGTGCAGCAAAGCCCACAGTTTCTGCATCAGTGACAGCTTGGCCCTGTTCCAGGCTGTATTTACATTACATGACTACAGGACCTGTCATTAAGCAGGAAGAGATCTTAATCACTGAAATAGTTTGATGACATTCTTTCTTCCTAAGCTCATGCTGAATGAATCCAGGAAAAAATCTGGGATAGTGGTGGACTTCCTCAGCCTTTAGATATTTCGCTGTCATCACTGATCATAGGGCTCAAGGGTAATCTCACAGACAAAGAAGCTGTCAGTTCGAAGGGTTTAGGGTTTCCTGTTCTAGCCAAGTTGTTGAATCCCCATGTAATGGTCTTTGGTCTTTAGAGGTACATTGTGATTTTATTTCCCTCAGTATAACAGCTTTACCCATAAAGCATTAAATAAAAAAATTACAAAATAAGATGCTTAAAATCATGTACACTAACATAAGATAAAGTCTTAAGTGACTGGGCTGACGTGTTGAAGTCACATGACCAGTTGCATGCTAAACTTTATCTCTGTAATCTTCAGTTATTGAACACTTTAACTTTTAGAATAAGTAAATTACAGCTGTCTATGTCTGTGTATAGAGAATTTGAAACTTTGTTTCTGCATGATGCAGAATCCATGCTGTTGTCATTGGTGTCAGCGTAAATTGGCCATTGCAACATAAACCAAAACGCACCAAAGCACATCTTTAAATAACACTAGACAACAATGTGGAGAGAATTCATCTCTTTGTTTTTGAGGTTGGTCATTTATTTGTATCTTTTCAACCTCTGTACTGGCACAGAGATGGTGTTTGGCTCAAGTTGCTTTTGGAATGTAAAGGGGCTTGTGACAAATATATAAATACCCCCTTACCCACTTACATTTATATGAATATATAAATACCCACTTACCTTAACAGTAATTACAAATGTCAAATTTTTCTGTATTGTACAGTGGCTCATATATTTTATCCCTAGACAACAACAAAACTAGAACAAGCACTCAACTGCCCTATATCAAAAACAACAGTAAACAATATTTTTCTTGAAGAAAGATTATATTAAGATTTTAATTAAATTAAATTAACTATAATTTAAATAGCCATTTATTCTCTCACAGCTGAATGAACATCTCTCCTAGTCATACATCCCCTGACCTGTGATATTGAGATGTCAGGAGTTGGTTACATCTAAAACAATGTGCTTGAGGGGAAAGACCATTTCTGAGAACCTTCTGAAAACTGTCAGAAAATATCGTGTCATATTTCACCCCAAAGTCAAAGAAAGAAATAAGAAATTATATTCTGCAAAAAGAGTTTGGGAAGAAAATGTCACAATAATGGAAGCGGTGTCACAGTGCAAAATGCTCAATGTTCCTAAAACTAGACTTTCTCATTTTCTTTAGTCAAAAAATCCATATCCGTTCTTTTGTACTTGTGGTGAAATATTACCCAGTGATTGTTTTGTGAGATTCACTTTTATATCCCTTGCTTAGCCAAGAACACAATGATTTTTGGAGCCTGTCTAAACACAAACCGGTGCTTCTCTTACCTGTTAAACTCTTTGTCCCTCCAGGAGTCTAATGATCTCAGAGCTTAGCTTAAATAAATCGCCTGATACCAGACCACTCTGTAAAAGCCTTTAGTGAAAGCGTTTACTTCTGCAGTGGCCCTCTGCTGGGCCACTGTAGTTCCAGACAGTTCTTGTTAAACCACCATTATTTAAATGGCCATCAAAGCGCCATCTTGCTAATTTTCACCAGAACATGAAAATAATCTTTTTGAACTACAAAAAGAAGTTGATCAGTTTTATCTCTGAACCTTTTTTGAGCAGATAGACATTAAGTCGTTAAGCTTAACGTTATCTCAAGTAGTTTTTCAGAAGGCCGTGTTAGAGTGGCGCCCTTGATCGTTGCATGTCAGGGGTAAGTTGACTTTGAAGTAGTTTTAAAAGGACAGATATATCACCTGGTCAAAAGAAGGAATGCTGTATCAATGAATGCCTTTGAAATTAGATGGCGCTTTGTAAACGCCTGCGGCACATTGGCTGTAGTCAGCACTCACGAATACAAGGCGAAGAAGAAACCAAGCACGCAAGGAAGAGAATATTTCCATATGACAATTAATGAGAAGCGCTTGAATGAGAGCGCTTATCTCTTTTGATCCGCACAGACGGTATCCCTCAACACTCCCTCCATTAGGAAGATCTAAATGCAGCTCCTTGTTGTAATTACTTCCATCAATCATGTCAGGGTTGAGCTGATGGGCTTCGAGCCGCACATCTCTTCTGTTGGCCAGATAAATCCTGATAATGTTAATGATGCTATCGCCAGCCCAGCTTTTCTTTGATTGCTCTTTGGCTGCTGTTCTACAGATATTCCTGATGGTTACTTACAGTTCATTGTCCAAAAAGGTCCACTATACCTGAGGAGAGCTATTCATTAGCATTCCTATTCATCTTAATCACGTTGTTCGTCTGGCACGTACTGGCCGTTAAAAAATCATTCATGCTGACTTGGTAACCAAAGTCTGATGGTTTCCCACAAGCACACTGGCTCCAAGATGGTCTGGCTGCTGTCAGAGGGCACGCATATTTACTGAAATCTGATTGGTCCAGGCAGTTGCTTTTATGCCTTTATAGCCTCTCAGAGTGGTGGAGACCACAACTGGTGACAGGTGGCCCTTATACTAAAAGTGACAGCAGACATAAGTTTTTACTACATCCCATTTCATGAAGCAGGACAGTTACTGTTAAACACCAACTGGGAAATTTGTGTCCCCTGACCTTGATCCTGGACAGTGTTGTTGATAAGGTGTAGAGTTCATGATTCACATTGTATTGCATGTAAATACAGTCAGTACATAATTGTTCGTTTAACTTTGCTAAACTTTATTGCAATGATCCTATAATTGTTCACACAAATATTTTGAGTGCAGGAAAGGTTTCTATGTCTAAATGGGATTATAATGTTATGTCCTGACCAGTCCATCATGGCAGCATTGGTCCGAGTCATATCATGAGTTTGGGGCAGAGACCATCTGTTTGGCTAACCAATGGCAGACAGGGGGAGTGTTTGAAAAACCTGTTTGAAAAAAGTCAGTATTTTTGCAGTTCTGTTAGGTGATGCTTACAGTGTAGAAACCGCACTTATGCTCTCTCTGCTTTTAAATAAACATAGCCAGCGCTGACATCATATCAATATTACATTTCCAGCTCTTTCGGCCATCATAATTGATTTCCTAGGAGATTAATGGATAAAAAATTGAACTGAAATGAATTGATTGTGGGAAGCTCTCCTGAAACACTGCCTTTTCTGTCATCAAGAACCAGAGCTTTCTTCTTAATGGAGCTTAAAGATCAGAGAGAAAAACAGATACTTTACTTACCAGGGATGAATTTTCTGAATAAGGCTTCTGCTGTCGTGTTCCAATGGCATGATTAAGGTGATAATTGCAATTTGGTGTTATCTACATCTAGACGCTCTGGGTGATAATGAATTAAACAGAATGAGGTCGGTATTGATTTCATCCCTTAGCAGGAAAGCCTCAAAGAAATAAGCAAGCGTGTAGACAGAATTATGAAACCATAATTTTGCCAAATAGAATGTGTTCCTGGATCAACTTCTTTTTGTTTCTGGAACAACATTACTGTCAGCCAATCAGATTTTAAGGCCAAGTTTAGGTCTAATGTTGTTATTAACCTATCGCTTCTCTCAGGTTTTAGGCTAGTTAACGGGTTAGGGTTGAGGTTAGTGTGAGGAATGTTGAATCGGCAAAAGATGTTGATCCAGAAAACATCCTACCTGCAAAACTGAAAAAAATGGCCTACCGGCCATTGTATGAAGTTACAGTAAAATGTTTAAAAAAAAGTAAATTGTATTATTTCTAGAGATGTACTGTAGGCCTGTTTCTTTACAACATCCCCCTATTTACCGAGTACCTCAGAGATCACACACACACAGCAATGCGATGAGCTTTCCTTTTTCTGTTACGTAATTTTAGAGTAATTTTATGAACCAGACCGCATTTAAACCAGACATTACATTACATAACAGTATGCAGAGGAGAAGGTGGAATCTATAGAACACACCCTCCCATAATAAAACAAACCCACAGCTCCTTACGAAACAAAGACAGTGTATTTCATTCCATGCATCCATACTCAAAACACATTAAGATGATGTGGAAAGAGTTGGATGATGCAGGGCTCGCACAATAGTTGTCCCAATGTGCTATGTTGTGTATCTACAAAAATGTATTTTCGCCCTGCCCGTCGGGCTATCTTATAAGAAGGGAAAATAAATTGCAATGCTTTTGCATTCTCTCACAAATTTGGACAGGTAATTATGTTAGGTAAAAGGTAGCTCTGATCAGATCGGTTCTGTTTTAAATGTCTGATTCTGTCTTTATCAGACATTCACAATAAAACTTCATATGATACATATGATAAGTACAGTAGGAACTTTGAAGAGCTATAGAATGTTAAGAACCACAAAATTGGTACCATGTCTAATTTCCTGTATAATGTACTCAAGTGTCTCATAATTGTTAGTAATTGCTTTGACCAGGTATGAGTGTATTTTCCTTCTAGTTGACACCCACAGTTGTTCATTTTCTAAATAGAAAATTTAAACAGCCAAAGTGCTGTTGATTCATTTACTAGTCAGTGCCTGCCAGTTATGTTGCACCCACCTGACTTGTGGGCACAAGTTGAGCTCTTCTCAATAATTAATTGCTGGTATTAAAGATGAATATGATGCTAGCTATAGAGGTATTCGCTTGTCTATAACTGAGAAGCTGTGCAGTTGGGCTTTTGAACGCAGCAAGATGCCATCCATGTCAAAGATAAGAGCAGAAATCCCGAAAAGAACCCCACAGCAATTTGTTCAACTTTTGCGAAGTTTGTCTCGACTAAACTTTAAATTAGTCCCAGAATGCTTTGATTTGTCTTCATTTCCTTAAGCAGATGGGTTGGTTAAGGTTCCCCCTTCCATCGAATGAGAGGTTGAGTGGTTTATTTCCCTCCTCACGACTCATCAGTCCAGGCAGATGATGAAATATGACAGCAGAAGAGAACGGACAAAGCATGAGTCCTTAAGGTCCCCCCTCCTCTGTTAATACTCTTTAAACAGAAATAGCCTGTGCTGTTCCCACTCTGCAGTGAGTCACTGCTGAACGCTCTGGTGCGACATTGTGTTATCTCTCCTCAGAAAGAGGCCAGCCATCAGTCTCAATGTAGTGTGGAAAAGCCTTGACTGACTCTTGTTATCTTTGTTATTAGGAATCTCTTTGGGCTTTTATCCAAATTAACTTGCACTACTTTTAATGCAGGAACAGTCTGTGAGTCTAGTTTGCTCAAAAATGGAAAAAATCTGTCCTTATTTATTCAGACTGATGTTGTTCCAAACATGCCAGATTCAGCCCTGAATCAGTAAATTGCCAGCAAGTCCATTCCAAGGATGACACATTCATAATTTACAATCTTAGGCCTTCTTTCTTGAAATAACTCAAAAATAACTTAAAAAAAACATTTTGTAAGGGAACCTCAGAATATCACAAAATAGCAGCTCTGTGAAACACATTGGGAGTCTGTTTAAAAACTTACAAGCATGTGCAAGTGTTAAATATAGTCTGTGAGCATATGTTGTCATTGCTCCTTCCTAAGTTTGCATCCTTCCTAATGTGGGTCTGAATGTGACTTCTTGAGCATATGAGGATTGTCAATGGATGAAATGATTGTGTGACTGGTGTGCATTGAACTGGAAATGTATACTCATTTTCAGCCTCTACTGGGACACCTGATGCATGAACTGTGAGGACACCTGTCATCTTTGTCAAAGCTGGAGGTGAAAATGGCTTTATGTGTTAGCATGCGTCCTCTCACTTTCAGCCAAGCCATTCTAGAGTGAGAAGGACATTTTTCAAGAGAATGAGACAGAGGAGCATTTGCTATCCGAGTATTTGGAAAGACATGATCTGCTGGTTTATAATGGCAAGATATTCCTAAACTGGACTTTTACATTTGGCGAAAATAAAGGGAGTGGTGCTTACCTGTGCCCCCAAGATGCCGGAGTGCTATAAGTGATTACTAGGGTGTTCTGGGTGGTTGGTTCTTGCTAGGTGGTTACAAGTCCAAAAAACACCATATTGATGTCGCTAGAGATTGTGTTGACTGGATACTGCAAAGGTTTCTTTGACCTTGCTAAAATGATTTACCAGTCTAGAGTGGATTGCTTGACTTTGCTAGACATGCTGGTCTGTTTTGCTTGTCATTGTAAGTTTTTTTTTTTTACTTCATATGTTTTTTGTTTATGTAAAAATAATTACACACCTCTCTTCAATCAGCCTCATAAACTGAGGTATCACTTTTGTTTGTACTTTAAATTTGTTCCCCAACCCTACTGTAAATATAAGCAAGCACCACTAAAAAGCAGATTTGTGTCATTACAAAATGAAAAACAGGTCAGTTTTAACATTTTAGGTCTAAAGAACCTTTCTGGTGATTGAACTACAGCTCCAGAATATTTAGCCAATCCTCTATACCCACAATGCACCACAGGATACTTGTTCTATGCACCTTCCATCTTAACGTACGTCACCTCTGCCCTCTATTAACAGCATACTCGGTGTCAATGTGTTTTTGGTTTTTGTTGGAAAAGTTTCAGTGAGCAATCACGTTGCCAGATCCCTCCCTCCCATCCCTCTCAAGTTGGTAATCACACTTACATCGGAGTGCTGCAAAATGAAAAGGCTTTATTGTGCTCTGCTGAATCTGCCGAATGAGTGAAGAGAAAGTGAAGAGGGCGTGCGACATAAACGCGCTGCTTTTTATCAGCAGGCAATGAGTTATTCAGCCCTGGGACATGCGCACATATCAGAAGAGTTTGATTTAAACCTCTCAACAGACAGGACAGACCCAAAGGGGACTGCGTTTACCTCAGTTTTTGAATTTAACGTTAAAGCAGAACCTATTAATCAAACTCTGGACATATTGTGCTGGATTTATTAGTTGTGCTGATGTGATAAAGACCACAGGAACGGGGGAATAATAGTCAACAAGTGAAACAACGTTTGAACAACCTATTTCACTTGCATAATGTATTTCCTTTTGAAACGGGTTTTTCAAAATAGGACAAAATGTAGGAACGGGACTTCGTTTTACCCATCGGAATTTACTGGGTTAAATAACAAAAGGCATCGGTTATGTTAGGTGAAAAGTAAAGTAGTTTTAAGAGTAATAGGAGATATAGAATGAGTGAATTGACCCTGTTGTGTTCTGCCTCTCCAGTACAGTACACAAAACAGACAGTCTCAGTGCAGCTCTGTGTGGGCAAAACAGAGTTAAACACCGCTCATATAGAGAGTGATTAAATGCCCAAGCCGTTTGACATTTGTACTGTTGTGCAGCCAGTGATTCTTGGCAGGGCACGAAGCACACCAGTCATTGAGTATTATTAGCCTTGTCGTTCCAAGAACACCATGTAGTTCGTCTTCCCCCTTCCCTCCTCATTCAGCCATTCATCTTTTCGCTGCGGCACATCTGCCTTAAATCACACTGAAAAGCAGCACACAGATGTCAGCCGTGTTGGGTTCCAGGTTTGAGAGTCCATGCTTTGCTTACACCACTGTCATATAAGCGGAGATGGAGCCTGCAAACAGAACAAAGAACTTTCCCCATTGTGTTTGCGTTTTCAAATAAAACTCCTCTGTGATACTGCGCAGGATGTGGGGGCCGTATCATCAGTTAGCCGAACTGTATTAAACTTGGTAAACTTGAATCTTACCACATGGCCTTAAGGTATTAAGGAAAACTTTGATTCATTTCTGCTCCACATGAAGTCAAATAGCTTTTGAGATCTGCTACATCTGCAAATACGTTTTCATGCCGCTTAAGATCCTTTCGTACATGGTGATCAAATTTTCCGAGCCTGGGAAACGGCTGTCCCACCCAATCCACCTAATCTAAGACCACCATCATAAAACCTGTCAGCCGTGTTAAAGGATAAAATGGCAAGAATGTATGCAAAGCTATGTCAACCTTTATCTTGAGCCTGAAAATACCCACAATGCTTTGCCTGCCAAAGTACACAAGCCATCTTTTTTTAATTAGCTTCATTTATGATTTTCTTTCTATTTTGTAGTCTGTTCAGTAAATGGGATTCTAGTGTTTCTGCCATATGTCCTTGTCTTTAAGAAGCGTATGTACTTTGGCTTTGTGGTTGGCCCTCTGCCTGTTTCGCCACACATTGTACTGTAATAAGCGTTTGGGCATGGCTCAGTGAGCCTTTGTTGAGTGAAGACCCATGATACCTTAGTGCAAGCCCTTCTGGGTTGACTTAGCCACAGTTCAAGCAGTAATCACCATGAAGAGAGTCTCTGTGGGAGTACAATTACTCGGTTGGGCCTGTGTTTCTGAACTGTGTACTTATTGTAAAGGGACTACAAGTCCTTTTAGCAATTAAAGGAGGAGAGGCTACAATGACCAGCTAGGCAGACTGTTGTTAATGTAACGACAGGTAAATACATTGTATAAATAGTATTTAAATCATGTAGTATGCAAATAATAGTATGTAAAGGGACACTGCACCCAAAAATTAAACTTATGCCATCATTTACTCACTCGCATGTTTTTTCAAAGCCCTACAGCTTACTTTCTCCTTTCGAATACAAGAAAAGGAAATTTGAAATACAGCATCAGTGAGAGTGATTTTTTTTTTGTTACTATTCCAAATAATCAGGTCAGAGATTGGCGAAGTGACATCATTTCTAGAAGTATTGCTCCAGTTCCAATATGCAAAAATCAGAATGCACTTAAGGGATGTCAGTTTGCTTCTGTAGCAACATAGAAACATCCTTAGAAAATTCTGCGTTCATGTCATGAAATTGTTGTTATGGGTTTCTGGCAGGCATTCGCACCTTTGTTGAACTTGTAATTACCAGTTGGTAACCTTGAATTTTATAAAAGAGTGTGAATTTTTTCAACAGTTTAAGGTAGTTAGATAGAATGCTACCTTATGATACCTGGTGCACTTAATGGGTTCTTTATTATTAGATGGGAATTTGCCATCGTCAACAACAAAGCCAAACATGGATCCATTTTGGCATTATGAATGTTTCCATAGAAACCAATAATTCCAAGGACCTGAGCAGCTCAGAGTGAGATTTTGAAATTGCTTAGTTTCAAATAACATTTTTGCATTAATACAGTATAAGATAACATCTGTATACCATATATTACATAAATGTCACACACATATATAATATCATTAAATGTAGCAATACCTTTCTGCTTCAATATAATGCATAGTGTTGAGCATTAACGTCTTTGTTATATCTGCCTTGGAAGGTGAGTTCATCCACTTTTCCTTCAGTCACATACAGCAGAACTGAGAGAGAGAGAGAGAGAGAGAGAGAGAGATGAACTTTAACACCCATTGACTGTGGCTCGGCAGGAGTGTGTCAGTATGCCAGCTTCTTCTCCAAACCTGGCACCTTTTACCTGTTCCACACTCAGATCTTAATTATCTGTCTCTGTCTTGTTGGCCTCCAACCAGAAAACCTAATGTACTTTCATCTAGCCAATGGCAGTGCAGCAACATTTGTCGGTCCATTCAGCATGACCTCACCTCGTACCTTGTTCAGTAATACTCAGACTCTTTTCCACTATTCACATTGAGGCCTACTCGCAATAAAGCCTTGAATACATTTCCATAAACATAATAACATTTCAGTGCTGCCATTTGCAGAATAATAGATTTGTTTGTGAAGAATTTGACAGTGATCAAACTGAAGCATTTAATAACGACTTTGACATACGTTAAACACTGTCGAAACTGATTATTTGTTTCAAAAGAAACTGACAACACTAATTTTACATACAGTACAATGTATGTAATGTTTGTGATTCCACAAACACAGATGAGAGATTAAACTACTATAGCTCTGTTAAAACATAATACCCTGTGTGTGTTCCATTGGATTCGAACCCACAACCTTTGCGCCGCTAACACAGTGCTGTACCAACTGAGCTTCAGGAATGCATATATTTGCCTTAGAAAATTAACGCAACCACTTTTCTTTCAGAATCAGCAACTTTTCATTTTTTGGGGCTCTTTATTAAAATTTAGTAAAATGAACATCCCTTGTTTATTTTAGCATCACGATTATGAAATAACTTAATGTATTTGTACTTGTTTTTATTGTTTGTGATTCTAAATAATAATTGAATATACTGCTAATATAGCTTGCAAACTATCTGCTCCCATTTGCTATATAACTGTATAACTAATAGTGTACAATTCATATGGTAAAATTATGCATTTTTCTGTGCCAAATGCGTTTCATAATAACTAAGTCATGTTTTGCTGAAAACGTCTTTGTGTGCCGGTGTATTTTAAAAGGATTATAAGATGCCTGTGAAACATTATCCAGCAAACATCAGACACTTAATGGAACCATCTCCATGAAGAGATTAAATGTGATAAATGAACAGGGTGCTTGAGAACAGCTGCCATATGTGTATGATATTAAGATAAAGTCAATTTATCAGATTGTGCTCCCTATATTTGTCATTATTTTTATTTTATACATATACATTCCATATATATTCAAGGGCAAATTTTTATATATATGTGTGTATATATATATATATATCATTAAATGTAACGTAATATGTGTGTATGTATATATATATTGTGTGTGCGTGTGTGTATAGAGAGAGAGAGAGAGAGAGAGAGCTACAGGAACACGTATATTTAAAATGCAAAGCCACATTGTCAAATTGTCATTTTCAAAGAACATTCGTAAACACTTACTGACATTGTGCTGACATTTTTGAGAAAGCCACATTGACACTTCTTGTTTTGGTTTCAAACCCAATCTCACTGGAACCATAGACGTTTCTCACAGGCATTTCCAGCTTTTGTTGAGCAGCCTGATCTGATGTCAAATACTGGTCTCTGGAAGAATGTTTCTTTGTTCCTTGATTATTCTCCTTTTATTATGGAATCATTGAGATCTGGGCCAGAGATAATGTATGTAGTGCTAAAACACACAGAAATACTGTGCATACAATGAATGACTGTTTTAGGTGTCTACCATTATTTTAGCTGGCATTGATAGAAAATTACACTGCATTTGTTTGATTTACTGTTTCCATGGTTGCTGGTTTCTAGATGGTTATTAGCCAAGATCCAAGATGGCTACTAGCAATACACCAGCTGGTCAAACCAGCTGTTTTTTTAAAACACGGTAGCTGTTTAACGAACTAATTTTCAAATCTGTGTTCCACAAACCTGTTACTGTTCTAATACAGAATAATAGATACAAAATAATGTGCAAAAAGAGCAGTTTACAGGTGTTACGTCAATTTATTTGAACAGTAGGAAGGTTCAGAAGCTGTGTTTGTTCAGCTTATATAATGCATGGAAAACAAGTTTTAAAATAGTACATTAGCATCTCGTCTGAGCGAGCCAGCTTCTGGCTTTATCTTTACACCGACAAAAATAGCCTTCTGGCTCAGTCAGCCACTAACGCTGTTGTTCGGAGACAAGTGATCGCCTGTGTTGTGTCACAGTGCTGAATCACTGTGCTTCATTTTCTGTTGACATGGCCTGAGCAGGCCTCGTGCTAATCCAGCAACAGGAAATTATGAGTGCCACCACCCTCTCCCTCTGACACGTATAAACACACACGGTGTTGCTCTCTGACACTCTCACGCTTTTGTTGACTCATATGCAGATACTTTAAACAGCTTTGCTCAGATCCAAAGACTTTCTCGTGTTTCCGTGGGCAGACATTAGTGAGTAAGACTATAGCTCTGAAGCACAGCCACTTCTGAAGGACATGAGTTAACACAACATTACCCTCACGCAGAAATCACACACACATCCACACATTGACTCACACACACTCCCTCATCCATTCACTCGCACAACTTAAGTCTGCCAAAGTTTCCCATCGGCAGAACGACGGAGAGATAAACATCTTACACTCTGAATAAACATCTCTTAAACTTGGTGCTCCTGCGGAATTGTTGACGTAATCTGGACTCCGAACAAGTCCACCTTCCATTGTTTGCAGCGCCCCTCACACCCTCATGCTCAAACAGGATTTTTGTTCTCCTCAGGGAATGTTCAATTATTCTCCATTTATGAGTCACAGATGGCCCTCGGTTTGATGGCAGGACGACATGTAGCCATCTAATATCAGCACAGGAGCACTGGGGCAGAGACGGGGTCCTTTGTCTTCAACCCAACCGTCTGATTACAGCCATCTTTAGGGAGATGTGTCTGAGGCAAAGGGAGCGCTGGACCAAAGTATGATGTAAAAACACCCCCTAAATTTATCACTCTCTTATCCCTCTGTAGGTGTTGACGTAAGACTGCGCAGATATGGTTTAAAAACGTACTCAGAATCACAAATTCCAGCAGCATAAACAAAACAAACTGCTTGTGAACTTTTCACTGTTAAACTTGGGGCCATGTTCTACCATTTTTAAGCAGTTTATTATCTTCTTTGAAGTCGGCTTTGAGGTCGTTTTGGTCAAGGTTTCTTGAATCAAGATACATTTTCCTCACTCTCTCTGACCCCTAGAATTAAGTTGCTATTTTTGCTGCTGTACCTTTTAAGATTGGCTAACCTATTCACTTGTTAAATGAGTAATAGTGCTTGTTTAGGGGTTTGCTGTCAAAGTCCATTATAAAAACCGACCTCTTTTTTAATAAAACCCTCTTTGAAAAGCTCGTCTGGAATAGTCTTCTTATGATAAGCTCTTAGTAGTGTCCGTCCTAATTCCTCATTATGAGGTACCAATGGAAACGTCTTGTTTTTCAGGACGTGGCCCCTTTAAGAGAATACAGCATTTGAACAGATTTGGAAAGAACAGAGAGATGATGTGAAATGTCACACACTAGATGACTTATTTATGAGGAATATAAATATGAATCATACATGGTTCATTTACCATGTGTACTAAAACACGGTGCCTAGCAGGAGAAATCTGTGACAGACGAGTGCAATAGAGGAGGGGATCAAAAATACAACAGCAGATTTTAGTATTTACATCCTGTTCTTAAAAACGTGTTGCTCCATGTAAGTTATTTTAGACTTGCAGTGTTGCTATCTGCTGGTTGGCAGCAACATTCGTAGGCTCCTGTTTGCTCCTGTGTTCTGTATCATGGTCTGTATCTCAGACTCTCGTGTTGTCCATGCACCCTGCTGTACTCCAATTAAACGTTTCCTTTAGCAGACCACCTGCCCTAACCTATCAGCAGGAGGTGAGGGATTCAGCTGTTCAGGGCGGAAATTGTAAAGGACTCTGGGTAAATGATTGATGAAGCCAGTCTTGACACGGATAGAAGAGCTAGCTGTGATTGTATCTGTCGGTGCGAGAGGATATGACACTAAATGTATGCTGATGAAGGAGATTAGAAGGAGGGAGGTGTTCTCACCTCTTTAGGCAACTCACTTTTTTCAGTTATGTAGCTTTACGTTTCCCATGATGCAATGCATATCCGATGACCATTCCCTTTGTATTTAGTGTGACCTCCTTTGGCACTAAGCACATCTTGAACTCTTTTCCAGTGTCCTCAAGTCATTCGATTAGAATCAGAAATTGCATTCGGACTAAAAGACTGAGAAATAATTCTATATGGTCTATATATCATTGCATAAAAACACAATTGCTAAAATCTAATGGTGGCACTTTTGTACAGTGCCGTATGTGACGGCAGACATTTATGGTAGATTCTCTGAGGTTTCTCGCTTGCATTTAATGTAATTTTACATTTACATTTATGCATTTGGCAGACGCTTTTATCCAAAGCGACTTACATTGCATAATTACATTGTTTCTGAATTGTAATTAATGCTCAACGGTTCTTATTGTCTCATTCCAGATTACAACGCTGATTAATCACAAAGACAAGCTCAAAAAAACAGAGAAGACCTTGCGGGCCATCCAGAGAGTTGGGCAGGCTGTCAGTGTCGCAGTTAGCCGCTTTGTGGCCGTGGGTGAAGCCATCGCAGCGGAGAATGAAGACCTGAAGGATGAGATGGGGCTGGCTTGCTTTGAGGCCCGGAGAGCAGGTCAGTCTGACCTTACTCAGCTAGAACAGTAATGACACATGAGCGGCTTTCTGGGTAGAGTTACCAGGCAACGAGGAACGGGAAATTGCCATCTGGGTTAAACATAGTGCAACATGTCTGTATATCGGACAGCGGTGACAACAAACTCACAAGTGCCCATCAGACCTGTGCACTGTTTAGAATTGAATTCAGGTTGCAGAAGTAAACATTTGAATTAGAATTTAAGGAAATAGAATTAAAATAGAATATAATACAAAATAAAATAAAAGGCTGCTGTTTGTGTGTTGCTTAAAAAAAAATTTATATTACAGTATGATTTACTGATGTCTTACTATACACCCAACATATAGAGTACTTTCCGATGCATTTTCCAAAACATATCCTAAAATATTCAAAATTCAGATCAACATAATGGATTATGAATATTGCCTCCTCTATGCCTTGCTCCATGTAGTGTGCAATAACAGCCTATCAAGCTATATCATCATAATATAATTAATATTCATGGTTTAAACAAATATAATAAGCAGAGTGTCGTATATTTATACCCAATAATTTAATTCGAATGGCTCTATGGCATGCAGCTGTGTTGAGACGCATGAGAACCGAATGCATCATTTTCCAGCCCTTATGTCTCCGTGTACTTGTGTGCTCACTCGCGTGTGTTTTTGCAAAAGGGAGAGTGGTGTACTTTCTCTCCTATTGTGTAAGCTCTCTACACCCCATCTGTCTCTAAAGAGTTTGCCTAAAAATACCCCACAAATGTGAGTTTCCACATCTACCATTCCTGACGAAGTGTCGCTGTGCCTGCTCTTAGAATAACCAACACAAGCCTGAAGAGGTTTGCTCTGCTCTGACTGTTTTAAAGAGGTTTACAAAGTCAAACAGCTGTACTGATAAACCCAGTAAGATGTGAGATGAGAATGTTAAGTTTTCGTTTTTAAAACTAAATATGTAATTACTTCGAAACTCACGTTTTATTAAATCTTAATGTAGTTGCAGCTTAAATGTTTTGAGGATGACTTATACCTGCATTAAATTATACTGCGACTACGACAGTGTAACAATATCATAGTAATGATATTTGGAGATATATGGGGTAAGAGACTAACAGTTACATTTAGTAGCAAAACAACCACCATGTCAATCAAACCCTGAAACCTAGCCCTCAAAGTGTTTTGTGGTTAAATGTGTCCCTCTGGTCTGAAATAATAGGAGCTCTGTTCTGTATCTGTAAATACAGATACTTGGTGGTCTTTCTCCCCCTCCCTCCTCCCTCATACCTCCCAGGGCAATAGATCTGCCACAACATTGGAATTAGACTGACTTCCAGTTACCAGACTTCCCACAGTGTATGAATGCTCACCCACACATTAAATCCTTTTGATTAGTACACAGGGCGTCCATGTGTGACAGGAAACAGTTTAGCACAAGGAACGTTAAGCCTGGAAAACACAACAGACTCCTCTCAGATGTATGATTTAGATGATACACCAATATGGAATAACTATGGAAGTCCCAGTGTGAGAAATGACCTGTGACTTTGTGTTCAGCTGCACTGGCCTTCACTTTTTTAAAGCACAAGTCTTTAGAGTGATGTAAAGATGACATTACCATGCTCTGCTTTCATCTTTTTAGTAACAGGTACATATAGAGGAGGGTGTGTTTTGGAAATGAATGCAGTTCACACAGTTTTAAAGAGAACTGTGTATGTAGCGGTATGGATGTTTCTTGACCTTTGAGTATTTTTGGACTTACCCTGTGGACTTTTATTTAAATTGTTTACAAACAATATACTGGACATGAATCAGATGAACAGCTGCCTTTTTCACCACGTTTAGTTTGTTTGATAACTTCCTGTGGTGGAAAGTTGTCATTTTAAATTTTTTTTGTAAAAAAACGAACTTATTTGATACCTAGCATTTTATAACTTTTAGCTTTTCATATTTCAAATACACAATTAAACATTCATGCTTTTTATATAATCTCACAATATTACAGCTCATTTGAAAATAGTACCATCAATTCTTAAACATCTCAAACATGCCACGGACATTTATGTCTCCGTGGTAACCAAGTACACTAACTTTTGAAAAACAAATTGTCATAATTTGTGTAAGGCCTAGCCTGTGGAAATTACTGTAAATAATCTGTTAAATGAAAATATGATAATAAACCCCCTCCAGAGGACTGTCCGTGACTGAGGAAACACTTGCATATTAAATTTTCTAAACCTTGAACTGGTGCAGCGGCTGGGAATTTTTGCTGATGATGCATTTATTGCGATTCTCTTGCTGCTCAGGGACAGCTCAGCCTTACATACACAGACAGAATGCTGATATTAAGATACATCTTTATGCTTTAGTACTTTACCTCTGAACTATAGAATAATAAACAGATGCATGCCAACACGATGTCTTTAAAGGCCATCGGCGCACAGGTCTCAGAGAGACGCCTCAAGCTGTCTCTCTTTAAAGCAGCAGAGTGTCTGAAAGGAGCTTGCTGAAAATGGCAGTTGTTCGCTGCAGTGCCGCGGGCCCTTTTCTTGTGCTGCTAAAGGGATTCAACTATAAGCTTCCTCAAAGACTTGTTTTCAAAGCTCAGAGGTTAAGAACAATCCTCACCAGAAATAAGAATGTTTCGGTACGGCTGTTGCTAAAAACTAACAAAGCGGGAAATGTCAAGCTTAAAGGGTTAAACAAAGTTCTGAATTCAAGATTTGGCTTCCTTTCAAGTTATGTGTTGGAAGCCGAAGTAAATTGGACACGGCCAGCGGGATGTTGAAATGCACTATGAATTGGAATGACAAGAAGAGGAATTTACTAAATTGCAATTCGAAGAAATCTAAGACAGTCACACAATAGAGGAATTTCATTAGTCTGACACAGAAAAACATGACTGATTTGGATGGATTATCTAATACTTCTGGAATTAGCTCATGTGTGTATCACAGCTTGCTTTTATATAATTCATACTGATAAAAGTTAAAATTATTAAAACAGGAAGTCCTCATTGCATTTCATTATACTAACAAAGTATTTTGAAGTATTTTTGAAGAATTTGAACATTCATTCATTTGAATTACAATTCTAAAAGTTTGCTAGTTTACATTTAGGAATCAAATCACATTTAAAAGGCAATCTCAATTCAATTCTAAATGGCCCACATGCTTGCTTGGCCATTGTGCCCAGTCAGATTAATATGGATAAGTGTGCACATACTGGCAAAGTAATTTAGCCAGCAGTGCAGTGTTCTGCATAAGACATCTTGATTGTTAAAACCACTCTGAGATTTAGCAAAGATGCGATGCTGAATGCAATCAGAACAGTGTCTTCAGAAAGACAAATCTGTCTAAACACGGAACTGAGCTGTTTCCCTTCAAAAAACGTTCTCATATTTGGTACTACTTTCTTTCGTCACTGTTGTGTGTGTCAATCTTATTTTCTTATAGAAAAACATGCTTTAATTGAGGCACAAGGCAGGGAACTGATCTCATCAAGTGGCTTTCAGCATGTTCCATCCGGAACCGACACGCCGGCCCTGCCACCCTGTCCAAAAATAAGCCGACATATAGCATTTGTGTCTGGATGTGGCTGTGCTTCCTGTGTATTAGATAACACACTGGATGTCTGTTGAGAGAAATGAGATGTTTACCTATTTTTAAAAGTAACCACACCCACTCACATTGATTTGATTCTAGTTAGTGAAGCTGGTCAGCCAGCATGTTTTTTTCTGGTGTAAATGACTAGATGGTTGACCAAGCAAGACTGGTACCAAACCACTACTGACCAGCCCAAACCAGCTTCAGCAAGGATTAAAATTTTGTTAGTCTGTATGGTCAAGGATGCAACACAGAACACATGGATAACTACTCATTTATGTTTGAGAAAAGTCTTGCCATTGTGCTGACAATGGTATCATTACCATAGCAACCAATACGCATGACATTGAATACACAGTCTGAATGAAACAAATCAGATTATGTGCAAAATGACAGTGTAACCAGTCAGATTGGATCGGATTTAAAAACCAACCCGGGTTTGGGTTGTGCTGTAATGTAGAATGAGCTTCTTGTAATTTAATTCTTTGTGAATGCATGTTGGTGTTATTTGTGTTTGTTTCAAGAGAGAAAAGGAATTTTTTTATCTGTGTTTATTTTAGTCTGACTGCATTCAAGAAGCGGAAAGTTACAGGACAGGTTATAGTTTCAATGGTTGGTGAGGCTTTACATACAGTATTTGTGTGTTTCTAACCTAGCTATAATTGATTTATTGAACAAAAAGCTGCTTAAACTTTCTTTGCAGGTGTAGTTTGGGTTAATGTTTGCATTAGTCTGTGGTCTAATTGAGTGGTGCAAAACTTGGCACCACAATGCTAGATTTTTCTTTGGGTGGTTTCCAGGATGTTGCTATGCAGGTATTAAGGTGTCTTGAATGTTTATTAGCATATGGCTCTGCAACTACAAGAGTGGCTTGGTTGATTGCCAGGTCCATATTAAATTACCCCCTCACTGTGATATTACATTAGATGACTTTGTAAACTGGATGTACACTTCTGAAACATTCTGCCCTGTTTTTCTACTGCAGGTACAGCCATAGCTCAACTGACAGATGTGTCTGGCTCTGAGCAGTGTGATGGTGATGGCCGCAACACCGTGTTTAGCGACAGGACTGGTATGGTGAAGGCAGCTCGCATGCTACTCTCTTCTGTTACCAAAGTCCTGGTGCTGGCAGATTGCATCGTTATCAAACAGATTATAAGCTCACGCAACAAAGTACGTACCAGCGCGCTGACTTTTACATGCACTTGACATGACGCAGTTCCCTGTCAAGTACAAATGCCATTTTCAAATGCACAGACACACACACATAGAAACCGGCTGATCTTTGCTCCCAGATGTTATCACAGCATGACCACAGAGGAATATTTGGAGACCTGCTGCTTTGGAGATAATTGAAGAGGGTACAGGACAAAGTAGGAAGGTCTTAACTTGCATGTCAGAGAGTTGAGTGGGTCGTGTCTGTGTGTGTGTGTGACTGTACTGTCAGATCTGGAACTAATCATGTCCAGTTAGTGATGCTTGGGCAGCCAAACAGCAGAGCAGCTCTCCATTAGAAGGAAACTAAATTGAATTTGTCTCTGACTGTGCCTGATAATGCCCACTGCTAGCTAGCTAACCTCAAATAGAGGCTCATCTTATCATTTTCTCCAATGCAGGCATCTCTGCCTGTTTCCCTGAAGCCTCTGCACTTTTAAACCTTTCCAGACTTGCCAAAACTTCTAATTCTAACACAAGTTTAGATACAGTTAAATGCGTATGACTCAGCATCTAAGAATCTGAAAATGTCATTTAAACTTTGTATGTGGTATAAGGGACCATGCCAAGGAGCAATACCTAAAATTAGGTACATTTCTTGTGGAGTTATTTATTTTTGGAGGTTTAATTATGCATAAATAACAAAATAGACCTTTTATTTTGTGACAACAGAGGTACTATGTTGTTTACATGTAAACTGTTTGATTGGTTATTTGTAAACACAAAATAGAATCTGTGCTGCATGCATAACAAATTGACAAGCAAACCAACAAATTGCTTGTCACTAGAAAGTTGTTGCATGGCTGCTCATTAGGACGCAGTGTAAGTTATGAAACACAGCCACAGTGATTGATTGGGTTCCTCAGGTCCCTCAAGGCCATTTACTAAACCCTTTACTTTACAAGATGTTTTTAACACTATGCCAATGTGATGTGCAACTCTTACTGAAGTGTCCACATTGTGTGGGATATTTTTGGATGGAATATTTGTGTAAGACAGTCCTGCATGTGTTTTAGTGATGGTTATTGATCAACCTTCCTCTAAAATTCTCCTAAAACTGGAAATTTAGATCTCACCTCAGACATGGGAAAACGCGTGACTGTAAAAATCAGTCAAATAAAATCGATAAAATTAAAATCGAGTTTCCTTTAAAAAATGTCTCCTCTAGAATTTCAGAAGACAGGAGAAACATCTAACAAACATTTTAGGAGAAACATCTCACAAAGACAAAGCTGATACCTAAACAGAACATAACAGAAAATGCCCTTAA
This sequence comes from Botia almorhae, assembly GCA_036877575.1. NCBI lineage: Eukaryota > Metazoa > Chordata > Actinopteri > Cypriniformes > Botiidae > Botia > Botia almorhae. The sequence goes on from JAZGTJ010003614.1 coordinate 27,233, forward strand.
ATCTCCTGAGCTGTGTCTCAACCTCTTGAGACTCATTTGTTTCAGGGCTAAACCAGGTCTGTTTGTAAAGATGTGCATTTGATGTAATTGTGCAGGTGTTGGTTACCCTGGAGCAGCTGGAGAGAGTCAGCACTTTTCAGGAGTTCGTTCAGATCTTCAGCCAGTTCGGAAACGAGATGGTCGAGTTCGCCCACCTCACAGGAGACAGACAGAATGTAAGAGGCCTAACTCACATCAGATTATACGCAACACCACCTTCCATTTAAGTCCTCTTCACAGATAATCAAAACACTGATAGGGATGCTTTCTATGGCAGGTGTGAGGAGCCTGTGCGGATCTCCACAACTCACGAGGGGAGAGGTGGAGCGATAATAGAGAGATTTTGGTTATAAGAACCAAATTGTGCTGCACACTGCAATTTGAGTCAGCCAGCTCGCAAACCCCACTGATAAAAACCTTTGGGGTGAGACACACTCGACTGCAGTACAGAACAGATGGATAGAGTAATTGTAGCTATGTGATGCTTATTAAGCCTCATATGAGTGTGGCAGTGCACGGCACATGCAAGATCAGGGAAGTGTTTCCTTTGAGATGCTAGACTATTTACCAGACATTGTTTCTTAATCAATGCCCTGCTGGAAACAAAATGGGTCATACCAGCTTAATTTGCTCAAGCTGGCTTTTTGGAACATGGTAGCTGGTTTGTTACTGGTCAAATGTGGTCTATTAACCAGCTTGATCAAGGTCATTACACTTGGCCCCACCAAGTTTTAGTGTAGCTGATCAACCGTTTAGACCAGTTTGAATCACCTTACGGCCATAAATATCCAGCTTGCAGCAGCTTAAAAAATAAAATGAAAGCTTAGGAAATGCGAAGACATTCTGAAATTTATTTGCACTGTTATGTCAATGTTATAATTTGGATTTATAAAAATGGAAAAATGCTCAAAGTGCTCAAAGTTTTGGAATGTTATTGGGACCATATATCTATCATATATCATATATGATAACCTATATCAATATATTGCACCACAATATATACTGGACCATATATCTTGGTCTACCACTATGTACTGGCTACCATTAGCTTTACTGAAGCTCCTGTTACAGGTGGAACATGGTGCTTGCAACACCAAAGTCATGGGTTTGAGTGTCAGGGGAATGCACGTAGTGATAATGTAAAGCCTGAATTTACTGAAAGTCACTTTAGAGAAAAGCACCTGTCAAAACATAAAGGTAATGGCTTCAGCTGGATTTTCCAGCAGGTAGTGGCTGTATGTCTCTCTGGACACAGTGATAATTAGGATGGAAGAGTACTATGAATATGAATGATAGGAAAGGCTCTCTCATTTCCAAAAGGAAGCTTGTGAGTGTGTTCGATAATGTTTCACAAACACGTCACGTTCGTGGTTCTGCAGAGCTTTCCTGCCAATCTGCGGCCTCCATCTTTTCAGTTTTATTCAAAAGAACATAATAACGGATAATCACATCTGCTTTGTGAGCCGCGGTTCCCAGCCAGGGTGAGAGAGATCAGGTTCCTCGCATTCTCTGTCATGCGCGTACGCGGTCTGTCTGTCACAAATCCCTTATGCCTCACGGCGCGTTGAGTCAACGCGGCTTTATTGAGTTATATTCCAGCCTCTTTCAGGCATTATGTCAGCGCTATCTTTTCCAAGGAGCAAATTTACCCTTTATTTTCAGGAAGACCTTGGAAAATGAACACTTAGAATAAATTCAGAGTTCTCTGAATCCCCTGACAGCCGCTTCAAATGGTTAACATTCAAGTCAAGTGCACTTCTCTTGTTGAACAGACTTGATGCCTTGTTTCTCAGGTTTTGTGATGTAAATCAATAGTCTTACTTTGGTGAGCACTTTATTAAATGCGTAACTACGCTTAACGGTTACAATATCACAGAGGTATTCAAAGTTTGTTTGTACTCGTTCTTGCAAGTTATTATACATGGCTGATGTTAAATCTAGGATGAAAGTTCAAGCGCTTGAAAGCGGTTGATGCATTGCGTGTTGTCTCATGTTTCTCTTCTGGTTTCTTCTGGACTCAGGATCTAAAAGATGAGAAGAAAAGATCTCGAATGGCCGCAGCACGTGCCGTTCTGGAGAAATGCACCATGATGCTCCTCACGGCATCTAAGGTGAGAGCAGATTGTGGAAGAGAGTTCCATCTGCTGACTGAGAGGTGATATTATCGTTAAAGAGGATGGTCATCTGGGGTGCACTCGTTGACCACTTAAACTAGAGTTTAACTTAAAGTAATGGCTTAATTTCATCATGTTAAATTATATGTAAAAATTCATATTAGTAAGAGGTTCATCTGAAAGTGTGCACACAAATTTCAGAATTTCATAGGACTTAGTATGTCTCCCTCTTGCAAAACCTGCATATCATACGTTCATTTAGAATTAGTTAAACTTCATTGAAGCCACTGCAGAAAATAAGGCCTTGGTCTGAATTTCCCACGCAAATGTTTTCTGTCTGTTCTTTCATTGGGAACAGGCACCATTTAAATGCTGCCTGAATCATGTCAGTGCCACAAGGCCAAGCTTTTTTCTATCATCAGTCTCTTTTATAAAGTGACATGCTGTTACCATGTTTTTGGGAAATGTACCATGTATATTATTGTTTTTAAACCAATGCCAAAGTATTCCTTAAGGTATCTTGAAGTAGCAAGTAGTATAAATACCATAGCAATAGTAATCAGTTAGTCCCATGGTATTACCATCTATTGTTTCCCTGTTGTCATTCTGAAGCTAATTTTTCTCCTCAACCTCCTCTCAGACTTGTCTGAGACACCCAGACTGTGAGTCGGCACGGATCAACAAAGAGGCAGTCTTCCAGCGTATGCGCCTGGCCCTGGAGCAAGTCATCGAGATTGTGACTGACGCGAGGAGCAGCGGGGAGGCCAGAACACTTCCTGTCAGCATCTACGCCGGGATTAAAGACTTCAAGGTGCAGGCACAGGACAGCCGCTCTCAGACGAGTGTCTCAATGCATAAAGTTTCTCTTTTGAAGTTCTATTGAAAGTACAGCATGACTGTACGACCAGTCAAGCCAGACTTTATGTAACATTTAGGTGACTTAGTCACTTTGTCTTTACTAAGTTGAATTTGATACTGGATGTTTTTACGGGCATGATTTTACACTCGCGTAAGGTTTATGGTTTATCGGGATTTTATTTAGCCTTTTATCAGCTAATTAAAGGTACATGCCGAGTTTACGTGTACAAAAATCACTGTTATGAAATGATATGTACAAATTGTAAAGTTTAGGATATATTTAGTCATACATCAATATATATTCAAATTAAAATGTGCCAAATAACTGGTTAAGGAAACAGTTTCTGTGCTTAACTCGTATATTATGTCCATCATCTTAGCATTGTATTTGAACTATCGTGTCTGTGTGTGTGTTTCAGGTTAAAGTGGAAGGTCTCAGGGACTCTCTGTTCTGTGTGTCGTGTGAGGCTCTGTCGGCTCAACTGGAGGCTCTGGTAGAGAAGACCGAAGACTTCACAGACTCTGCTTACACCAGCCATGAGCAGAGAGAGACAATCATTCAGCTCTGCCAGGTCACACGCCACGAGACCAGACAGCTCATCAACACGTGGAGACAGGCGGTATGCTGGACACACACACACACACATACAGGTGTTGTGCTGACTAGTTGACATGTTGATTCTGGGTCGACTAGCTGTCATGCTGTGTCATGGATCATATGACTTCAGTTGTGAATGTTCTAAACACGGTGATAGGAAAATTCCTTTATCAACAAAACTGCATCCCAGTGTAGCTGTGTAAAAATAGTTTTGTATAATGACCTATAACTATATTTGAAATGTCAGGAAATATGGAGAGCTTTATTCTTTGAGCATCAGAGACATTGTGGATTTGGAGTGTTCATAATCTTGCACTGTTTTTTGTACATCCTGCCACAAGTATTGCATTTTTAAGATGTTGTTTAAAATTCATAATAGTTCAGCTTTTAAAAACATGCCTGAAGACATTGAGTTCCTTTATATTGTGGTTCGTCTGGCTATACATAAGAACTCTGTTGCTTCTGACAAGTTAACTGATTTCCTGGATGACTCATCTCCTAAGACAACTTGATCAGAAACATTTCAGCAGGTTTGAATTCTGTGTCCTTCACATCTTTGTTGCGCAGTGTGTGACGGATCTTCATGTTGCTCAGCCTCACAGCATCACTGTGTTTCATACACTGAAAAACAGACATTTCAGTATAGATCTATAGGTGTTTATTCCTTCATTCCTGCTTCTTTATCTCAAGAGATAAAGCAAACAGAAACATTTTTTGGTTTTAATAGAAGTATATATGAAAGTTGCCAGTTGTTGACATCTCTTGAAAATCAGTTCAAGGTGATAATTGAAATGTGGAAATGTTGAATTCCTGCGTGTAAACTGCACAGATTCGTCTTTTTATTAGTAGCTGTCACGTTAGTTTTTCACTTTTCTACCCCACCTTTTACATTATATTTTGTGCATTCAGTCGCCATGTACACTCACCCAACTTACAATGCATTCATCAGTATTTGTTTTCCCTGAGAATAAAACATATGACCTTGGTGTTATTAACTTCACAACAGTTTATGCCTCAGTGTGTGAACGACAGTAAACTATCTAGTGCCAGATAGATAATCGAGTTGCCTATATTTGGCAGTTAGGGGTGATGTCTAGTGACATGTCTAGTGTTGTGCAGTGTTGTTGTCATTCTGTCACTGTTTTAAACAGCATTTTGCTTTTCCTTTAACTATTAGTACTCATAATAAAAAAAGTCTAAATGTAATATTATTACTTTTAAGAATTTGTTGGTCAGACTGCTGGATCATTAAAAAAAACTAATGATTAAAACAAAATGTTTAAAATAAGTTTGAGTTTATTTATTGATTTATTGAAGTTTTAAATAAATAAATGGTAACCATTTACAACACCTAATATATGTCCTTCCCTTTATTTAAACGATTTTAACCAGAAATCTTAATACAGTAAAAAAAAAACTATGGAAACCAGTAGATTATAATAGTTAAGTCATGTGTAATTTTTCGCACTAATGTAATGGGTCTTTCTGTGTACTTTACGACAACCCTTGAGTGCTTCATATTTTGAGTGATGTATTTTGTCACCTGAAAATGCTGACTTAGAGGTAGTGTTGTTTTTACGTGGTACCATCTGGGTTGGGCCCTCACTTTACCTGCCCAACATTTTAGTGACAGAAACACTGGGTGTGTGCTCGCTGAAATGCAGTGACTGTTTAACACACAGCGTGATGTTTCAGGTTGAAGCGCTAAAGATGAGAGTTCTTCTAACCCTGTGCTGTGTGTGTGTTGACACCCCAACATAATCCTGTCTGAACAAAATCCCACCCACCTGTCTGCCTGTTCTTGGAGAAAACTGCAGAAAAAGATGTCTTACAAAGTCATGTCTTACAAAGTCCGTCTTCGGGCTGCCTGGGCCACATTGACATTTGTGTTGAAATCTGACATTCTTCAACATGAATGGTGACTGTTCAGTAGAAGATCTCTCAGTGTGCTGTGTTTTAAGTGCCTTACATCTCTCTCTCTCTCTCTTTTTCTTTCTTTCTCTTTCTGTCTGTCTCTCTTTTTCTGCCTCTTTCTCTCTGTTTCTCTACAGCAGCAATCTCTTAAAGCTAAAGAGGCCACAGATGAGTTGGAGCTCTCTATTTTGAAGACTTGTCAGAGCATCAGTGATCTCAGGCGAGAGGTGAGATTCTTCTGACAGGCTACACGCAGGGATTTAATCCTGAGAGTCAGTACAAGACAATACAAGCTTTCTTCATAGTTCTCAATGGTTCATATAACAATACATTCATTTAGGGATTGGAACGCACCATCATGTCATTCCAAACCCAATTACGCTGTTTTGTGCCAAAGACAAAAGGAAGATTTTGATTTGAAATGATACTAAAATGACAATAAATGGAAACTTAGGCTTTCTAGCTACAACAGGAGTTCAAAAGCGTTGTAAATGAAACCAAAAAGTACATTTTGTGGTTTCAAACAACATGAGGGGTTTCTATGTTGGGTCAGCTGTTCTTGGGTAAACCCTCGTACAGGTCCAACTTGAAATGAAGATAATTCATATACTGACTTATTAGGAGATAATTACTGACATGAAGGTTTTTTCTCAGCTTCATAAGGTGGCAGTGAGCAGGGCTGCTGAGCTGTTGAAGCTGCACTCAGATCATCTGGTACTTCAGGCTCTGAAGGCCTCTGGTGGGGATGGGAACCTGGAGGCTGTGGCTGATTATGCCGGCACACTGACCGAGCACAAAGAGCAGCTGGTGGAGGTGAGCGGCTCATCTGTTTCACACTGCAGGCGTCAATATTTGCTCTGACAAAAGTCCATTTGATTACGGAGCTTTACTCAATGATGTAATATGACATTTAATCAATTTTTAAGCCAATCATGAACAAACTTCACATTTATTTTAATATTTAATATAATAGTATTAAATAAAATTGAATTGAATATTTGATGATTAAAAATTATTTAAAAATATAAACTAAAGACATTAAATGTGGCAATTAACTTTTTTTTTATAAATATGGGAAAGCAAAAATATTACATAATTTGATGTCACACGTTTGCTTTAATGACATCATGCGGCTGGTTCTTTGAAAATCTTTGATGCGTTCACATTCTTCCATGATTTTAATATGTGCTGTCGTTTATTATGATTTCAGACGTGTCGTTTACTCTGTCACATTTCGGGGGGCGAGCCATTGGAAATCACCTGCATTCACGCTGAGGAAACCTTCCGTGTCATTGGCCCACAGGTACACAGAGACCCACCTCAAACGCTCACCATAAAATCTTGTTTGTA
>JAZGTJ010003615.1:4180-34565 GCA_036877575.1 Botia almorhae
CTTGAAAATGGCTAATGACTCAGCCATTCTGATGGAGATATGGAGTTCATTCCACCAACCGGGCAGAGTGAAAGAAAGAGTCCGGGAAAGTGATTTCTTCCCTTGTTGAGATGGAACAACAAGGCGACGTTCGTTAGCTGAACGCAAATTCCTGGTGGGTGCATAAGTGCGAAGAAGTGAGAGCAGGTAGGGAGGTGCGGATCCAGTAGTCACCTTGAAGGCAATCTGATTGAATCTGATGCGAGCAGCTATTGGCTGCCAGTGTAACTGGATGAACAGTGGCATGACGTGTGCTTAAAGTATAAATTAAATTTTTGTTTTGTCGTTTATATAAATATATTTTAAATGATATATTTAAAATATAAATATCGTTTTAGTTTTTATGACTTGGTAAAAGGTACTGACTTTCTTACATCACCTACATACGTACATCATCTTAATATTTTTCAGACCATAATTCGTATTTCAGGCCATAATTTCAGCTTATGTGGTGCTTATTGTTTTTGTTTCTGCCTGAAGGGGTTCACAAGCACTCAAGTTCTTCAACACCCATCAGCTGAAGTGTCAGCTGCAAAGACATCCGGACTGCACCAATGTCAAGCAGTGGAAGGGAGGGCCGGTCAAAATTGACCCCCTGGCTTTAGTACAAGCCATCGAGAGATATCTTGTTGTTAGAGGTAAGCTGAAAAATCTGAACTCTCTACTCATTTCTGTGGTAATTGTCTTTGCTGATGAGATGACTGGCTTGTGCTGTCTGCTCAGGGTATGGAAGGATCAGAGAGGAAGATGAAGACAGTGATGATGATGGTTCAGATGATGAGATTGATGAGTCTCTGGTATGAAGAACATTTTATTTTTCTGATCACTTTAAGTTGAAAAAAAGCATACCAACATACTACTCCTACTATCACTGCTGTATGTGGAATGTATACTATATCCCACAATGGAGTGTGCTGGGCTTGACTTTGTGTATAGTGAGAATGACAGGTTTCATGTCCAAATTGCTTACTAGACAACTAACATGATAGCAGTATAATGAGATCACGTGACAACAATATTTTAAGCGATTAAGGAATAATACAAATAGTGTGAATAGTTTAACTGTAAGAAATACAGTAGTAGCAGCATATATTCTGGGATACAAGCTTACTAATTAAATAATGCATTCTGTACATCTCTAGAGTATACACTACCAAAAGTGTCATTAAAGACCAGCAGTGTTCTTATCTTGTGAATTTTGAACCGTTTGAATCTCACAGGCTGCCCAGTTCCTGAATTCTGGCAGTGTACGTCACCGGCTTCAGTTCTACATAGGCGAACATCTGCTGCCGTACAACATGACTGTTTATCAGGCCGTCAGGCAGTTCAGTTTACAGGCTGAGGAGGAGAGAGAGAGCACAGATGATGAAGCTAACCCTCTGGGACGCGCTGGCATCTGGACCAAAACACACACTATATGGTTTGTGCCAAGCTCACACTGTCTCAGTTTGAAACATGATTAAAAGAAATGGCAGAAATAAAGTAAATAAGGGTTATTTAGTTTGAATTTCTAAAGCGATTGAATGTTGACGGACCATTTGTTGTAAAAGAGGAAAGCAAAGCCTGACTTTGGCCTGTTTTGTACTATATTCAAAGGAAGTGACATTAACAGATATGATTAATTGAGTATTGTTTTTGGGGTTTGTTTTAATGTGTTACAGGTATAAGCCGGTCAGAGAGGATGAAGAGAGCTGTAAAGACACAGTTGGAGGGAAGAGAGGCCGTGCACAGACGGCCCCCACTAAAACCTCCCCCCGCAATGCCAAGAAACAGGATGAACTGTGGCATGGTAGGACCAAAAAGTGTCCACCAAGTCTGCCTACTGCAAACACAGAAATCAGACTGAATTTGATCAGAAACTGATGTAAAATCTCTCTGTATTTACACTCATCTGCCTGTTGTGTATGTTTGATGCGTTTAGAGGGTGTGTGTCCCAGTGTGATGAACCCGTTAGAGTCGTACCTCATATCCGAGCCTCCAGAGGGCATCACATTTGATGATCCCTCCATGGAGGTGGTTCTGCTGCTGAGGGTGTTGCATTCCATCAGTAGATACTGGTTCTACCTGTATGATGTAAGTTGTCAAACATAGATGTATACTGTTAGTTATGTTTTTAGAACATGCAGTGTAACATTTATTTTTCTGTAAAACTTTCAGTCTGTAACAAATATTTAAACTGTGAAGTATTTATACATTATAGTATTTGCAGAGTTGTCTTTAATGTAGTTTTCTTCTTTAAATCAACAGATTACAGTAATTTTTACTGTAGTACACAAACATTACAAATAAAAAATGTTCAGACAAATTACTTTTAAAGATGCAGTAAGTAATTTAAAATGCGATAATTGCTGTTGAAAATTGAAATCAATACCAAACTAGCAATTTTGTTTTTGGTTTCAAAAATCAACAGTGTTTCTCAATCACTAAATCATTTACTGCTCCTTTAATAGAATTGAATTGCAAAGTAATGCCACATAAACATATAACATAATAAGGACCACATAAATGGTCCTTAATAGGCTTGATTTAATGGCACAGTATTTATTCATTTGTTGTGTGGGGTGAAATTTGACCAGGATGTTTTGTTGAGATTCACACTAATAAAACCATTATTAAATTAACAATGAAGCATGAAGCAGGTGTAACCTTCATCACTGTGTTTCTCTGTCAGAATGCTGCATGTAAGGAGATCATTCCCACTGGTGAGTTCATCAACAGTAAACTGACAGCAAAAGCAAACAGACAGCTGCAGGATCCACTGGTCATCATGACTGGAAACATCCCCACCTGGCTGACCGAGCTCGGCAAGACCTGGTACAACATACACTTATTGTTTCTTCATTCATTACTACTTGTCTGTGGTGTCCTTGACTGATCTTCTGTCCTCTCCAGCCCGTTCTTTTTCCCTTTTGACACGCGGCAGATGCTATTCTATGTCACAGCGTTCGACCGTGACCGTGCCATGCAGCGTTTGCTAGACACTAACCCTGAGATTAACCAGTCCGACTCGCAAGACAGCCGTGTTGCCCCACGTCTCGACAGGAAAAAGGTTGCCTGAAATTCCTGTTAAAGCTTCTGCATGCTTTAATTGTTGTGTGAGAAAGCGCAAGTTTACATGAAACAGCATGTTAATTTGCTGCTCTTACTGTGTTTGTGTGTGTAGAGAACGATAAACCGTGACGAGCTCCTGAAGCAAGCAGAGTCTGTTATGCAGGACCTCGGGAGCTCCAGAGCCATGCTGGAGATACAGTATGAGAATGAGGTATTGATCATTACCAAACATCCATCCATACATCACAGTGACTAAACACTGACAGCAATGGGAGCTGTCCATCTGAGGCAGCATGAATGACATGTTGAGGAGAGCTTAACTTTATGCAGATGAAGAGCTGCACTGTCACAGCCAACAGTGGGAGGATGACAGTTAAGTTCAGTAGAATCCGACAGTTCAATGACTTGGCAAACTCCAGTGCTGTCTAAAAGCAGTTTTAGCAGGAACAGTTCTTAAGACTTGGAGTTTTCACACCACAGGAAATTTATTAGTGGTTCCCCCCTTTTTGGCATGTTCACATTACATGATCTGGGAACAATTTTAGTTCTAGGGGAAATTTTAGGGGAACTAAATTGGCTCCTACTTCAGAGTAGGGTCTAAAAAAGTTCCTAAGAACTATCAGTGATGTAAGTGTATGTGGATTGACCGAGCGCCATATAAAAGACAGGCACCCACCATTTTTACAAGCCTTGTTGCACACACAGTTTATATTTACTCCAAGAGAGTTTTACATTTTTTCAAGATACATACAGTTGAAACATAAACATTAATAGCATAATATACCTTTATTATGAAACAGTGCATCAGTCCTGAATCCAGTTAGTAACGCACTGGTGTCCATGCCAAGTGTTCACAAATATAACACCCATTTGCCCTTTTGGTCCAGAAACTTAATAAATTGAAGAAATATTGATACATTTTTCATTGTTTACATCAGATTTTGTATAAGATAATCATCCATCACTGTTTTCCAACACAGTATGCTGCAGTGCAGTGTCACTGGTTAAACTAATGAACAATGTGTGCTTGGACTTATTTTACACATTTCACATTTTTATCGGTGATAAAATTAGTCTTTCTGGTTTAGGTTTTTAGGTGAGTTTGTGCCTCTGTCAGCTACAATATACTACAGTACAGTACTGTGTCTTAAGGGAACTAATGGTTCTAACTAATGGTAGAGGATTGCTTTGGTTCCTATAATTTTAAACTACCTATGTCTCTGATTTTTAGCCAAATATGCCCTGAGTTTGGGTAAGTTGTATTCTGGTTAGAGTGAATGTTAAATTTCAAATGTTATGTTCTTGTCAGTCTTTGTTGACGATGCCTGTCCTCCCTCTGTGTCTCAGGTGGGAACGGGTCTTGGCCCCACGCAAGAGTTTTACGCTCTGGTGTCTCAGGAGCTACAAAGGGCTGATTTAGGACTTTGGAGAGGAGAGGAAGTCACTCTGTCCAACCCTAAAGGTAACTAAGAGACAACTGGGGTTTGTCTAAATCAAAGAGAACTATTAGTCCACTAGGAACTACGTCTAGTGCTCTTTAATGTCTCTGTCTATATGTCTGTCTGCAGGGAGTCATGAGGGTACCAAGTACATGTTTAGCTCCAGGGGTTTGTTTGCAGTACCCTTTGGACGAACTACCAAACCAGCTCACATCGCCAAGATCAAAATGAAGTTCCGTTTTCTTGGCAAGCTCATGGCTAAAGCAATCATGGACTTCAGATTGGTATGTTCACTCAAACAGATGTAAATCCAGTTTAAAACACTGCCATTAAAACTGCCATTTTGGTTTAAAACCAAAGTTTTTTTATTTTAATTTTGTCCAAATGACTCTAAACATAGCAAGTGGTAAAAATCTATACTAAAAAAGCACAGTAGTTTTTTGTTAGTTATGCTAACATTGCAGTATGTGTTTGTCTCTAGTTGGACTTGCCTCTAGGTTTGCCCTTCTATAAGTGGATGTTGAAGCATGAGTCATCAATCAGCTCTCATGACCTGGTCAACATCGATCCAGGTGTGGCCAAATCTATTCAGCACCTGGAGGACATTATCCGCCAGAAGAAGAGAATAGAGCAGGACAGATCTCATGTGAGCACTTACATTTGACAGCCCCATGAAAATATAGGCTGCATATCCTTTTAGAGTTATTGTGTTCTATTTTTTCTAACTAGATCATGTTCATACCTTGTGCTTACTGCACTTTTACTGTACCATTAGATTTTCAGTGCCCAACATGTAACTGAGAAATGAAAGTGATTCTGAAGGAAAGTGTCTTTCTGTGTTTGTCAGACACGGGAAACTCTGCAGCAGGCTTTGGAGAGTCTAAACATGAATGGCTGCTTGGTGGAGGATCTAGGCCTGGACTTCACCCTGCCCGGATTTCCCAACATCGAGCTGAAAAAAGGAGGCAAAGACGTGCCAGTCACCATTCATAACCTAGAGGAATACCTTAGAGTATGGAAATAGAAACTGCATGCTTTGCTTTGTTTGACAGACGCTGTTTGTAGTGTGAAAATATTGTTCTAACTCTGTTCTCTCCTGTTTCATTCAACTATAGTTGGTGGTCTACTGGACCCTCAATGAAGGCGTGTCCCGGCAGTTTGAGTCGTTTAGGGAAGGGTTTGAGTCTGTCTTCCCTCTGCAGCACCTGCAGTACTTTTATCCTGAAGAGGTGAGTGCATTACTCTATTCATCCATTCACTTGTGCTGAGGCAAGTGATGCTTTTAACTTTAAATGTAATGTTAATTAGCGTATCACATAATGCATATTTGCAATATATGCATAATGCAGACTGGCATGCAAATGTTAGTTGGAATGTTTTGTTTCCCAGAAAGAATGCGAAACATGTTGGTTATATAATTTTTAGTTTTATATATAAAACATTGTGACTGTGAGATTTAAGACTTATTTTTTAATCTAGTACATAATCTTGTCACTTCCTTTTTTTTTACAGCTGGACCAGTTATTATGTGGCAGTAGGTCAGAGTCCTGGGATGTAAAAACTCTGATGGAGTGCTGCAGACCAGACCATGGCTACACGCACGACAGGTGTGCAGTTTAATTACAAACATACATCATAGTTACACAAACTGGAATGAAAACCCCTGAAAGAACGAGACATTTTGTTGAGATTTTGTTTTGTGTATGTGCAGTCGTGCAGTGCGGTTCCTGTTCGAGGTGCTGAGCAGCTTCGATGCGGAGCAGCAGAGGCTCTTCCTGCAGTTTGTCACAGGGAGCCCCAGACTTCCCGTTGGAGGTAAGAAACCATTTTCATCATTTGCCGTTTCTGCCAAGTATCAAACACATGGGAGATGTTTTCCTGTAACTCGCCTCTTAATTTCCTTTCAGGATTCCGGAGTTTAAACCCTCCTCTCACCATCGTTCGGAAGACGTTTGAGTCAACGGAGAACCCAGACGACTTTCTTCCATCCGTGATGACGTGTGTGAACTACCTGAAACTGCCGGATTACTCCAGCATTGAGATCATGCGCGAGAAACTGTTGATTGCCGCTCACGAGGGCCAGCAGTCCTTCCACCTCTCCTGATCTCACTTACTGCACCCTCTCACTCAGAAATGGCCTTCAACTCACTGCAGAACCACAGAGAATCCTGACTTCTTCCTCACAGTTCCTCATCCTTTCATTTCCCCCCTTTTTTTTAAGCACCCACATTGAGGCAAAATATGTACAGCCTACTTGTTCAAAGAAAAACAGCTTGCAGAAAACCTAAACGATAGAACATAAGAGACAACTTCTTTTTGACTCCTGGAGGAAAGGGTGTTATGAGACTCTTATTGACTTATGAGACAGATTAAAAAGAAAAACAAATACATTTTTTAAGAAACATTAAAAAACAGAAAACACTCGAGAGAAGATTATAAAATATATCAGTAGAGATGGGAGGAAAGAGGGAAAAATAACCTGGGTGATGTTTGAAAACTTGCATTGCTGTCTGATGTATCAAGAAAAAAGGGATGATGTTTTTTCTCCTGGTGGATGACATCTTCACTGTGTGTTCCTGTTGGGGAGGGGCATCCATCAAGCAGGCAAGGGTTCCTATAGCTCCAAAGATCATTTGTACAGACAAACATTTGCAGACTTTGCTTATTCTACACATTTGATAGGGCAAACTAGGCAGGAGAGCACACAGCTATTCTATGTTCTGTATTATACCCCCTAGTCTTGTTGGCCTTTGGTTCCACTTTATTTACGTTCTCTCTTTCCTCTCGTGTCTTTTTTTTTATTTGAGAAAATTTTTGAACGTGTAAGAGTTTCTGTTGATTGAATGCGGGTAGTGTTGGAAGTGTAGTATCTTTATTATAATATTATTATAATTATTATTATTGTTTTTGTTTCTTTTTTTTAACCTAAGTCAAAATAGTTTTCTGGCCAATATTTCACATTGAGTATCTGCTCCATGTTGAAAAGATATGTCCATTGTGTTGGATAAAATAGACTTTTGTATGGTTACAGTAGTGTGCCTCTGCTGGACCTCATGGGACTTGAGGTCTTTTTGATGGGCCTGCTGAAGTTGCTTGGCTGGTATAGCCAGGTTTTCATCCCCTTATGTGGCCAAGCACAAAAAATTCATTTAAAAGAATTGGCTGATCTTATTTTATGGTTTCATGGCCAGGCTGCATTTCAGAAAACAAACAAAAAAAAACATTAAATGATATAAAGGTTATAACGTTTTCACACCCGGTTTAAGGTGACTGCCCCTTTTTAATTTTCTATCGTTTTTTTTGTTCCTTTTGCTGTAGTTTATTTTTGCACTGCTGGCTTGGAACAAACCGTGGTGTGCACAGCAGTCTGTGGCCAGGAGGCACCACTTCGCTCTCCTGTCCTTATTGTTCATGTGCTGGTTTCTAAGATCTGCAATAATTTACTGCATCAGGTTCATGTTTTTACCTGAACATAAATAAAGTAATTGTTTGACTCAGCCTGTCCTCTTTCTGACCTCAAAATGCAAAACTTACCAAGTGCTGAATACAAGGAAATACAAGCTTTAATAAGTTGCAGGACTCTCCCTTGAGCTAGAAAGTTTGAGTTTTTCCTCTTAAGGTCTGTATGGCAGTGTTTCCCACATTAGGCCTCAAATGAAGTGTAAGAAAACAAAATATGATAAAAAAGGGCCAATATGATTCTATGATGTGCTGTCATGTCTTTTCATGAATAAGGTACACAGTAGGACATGGAACTTATGCAAAATGATGCCAACACATGGTCAGTGAGAAGGGTATTACCTGTAAAGTAATGTAAAGTCATATTGTAAAAACATTTGGAGTCTATTTATTACCACAAAGATAAATATATTCACCAGAACTTTGGAGCTGATTCATTGTAATCACAAGTGACTCACAAATGAGTGTTAGACGTCTAAAACAACTGAATCAGGAACTGTTGTTGATTTTGTTGTCTCACTCTGTTAACCACTGATCCAATAACCCAAGAACTGTTACTGGATTAAACTGTACTTGAGGTCTGTGGTGATTAAATCGGTACGATTATTTAATGTTTGTATTATATACATGTAACTTACCATTTGTACTGGGTATAGTCAGAAAATGAATGTTTAACTGCATGTAGCAGAGCATTTTATTCCATTATGACACTGATTTGTGATGGGTTGGCCACCTGACCATTGACAATGACCAGGCAGTGGTGATTTGAATTGAGTGTATCTACAGCCATCAGGGGGACAGGCTCAGTCGAGAGGCACATGGTGGCCATCGTGTCATTCTGGGAGTCATGTCTGGAGCACAACCTCCAGCTGCAGAGCAAAGATAAAGACACGGCGCATGCCAATATCACATCCGACATGGTGGGAGCAATTGGACAAATAAACATACCACACAAATGATTGATTTACCTTCATAAATGCCTTCTTATTCCTCACAGGCTCCTTATTGCCAGATCTGTCATCTGTGAGTTTCCTATTTAATGTACAAATGCAATGAAAGTACAGGCTTCATTTAACCCAAACATTTACTGCATGAATGTCATTACATTACACCAAGTAGCATTTATTTTAATGTAAGATAGCATAAAAACACTGTTCAAACAAAAATCACATGAAGTTTGGCAGGTTTTTTCAAGATGGTTTTCAAAAGGTTTTTGGACACTTTCTCGAGGTCAAACATTATTTAAATGTTTATTTTTATTACCTGTATTTTGTCACAACACCTGTATTAACTTGTGTTTACCTGTGGGGAACTGATTTTATACGTCCCCTTAAAGTCATCTTGACACCAGCTGTTTAAAAGTGTTCACAGAAATAGCTGAGAAAAGTTAATTCTGTGAAAATGATGTAGCATCATTTGTTTGCCGATGCCACCTGCTTTAATATTTATGTATTATCTAATGCAATGACATTCCTATATTTTTAAGTGTGGCTTAAGTGTCTAAATACATGTTTTTCTTGATTTTGAGCAGTTACAACTTTTCATCATTTAAAACCTAACAAACTTGTGCTCTTTCTTTAAATTGAATGATACCTGGATGGATATTTTATCATAATGCAATGATGTTTATAAATTTTAATTGTGGCATAAATGCCCAAATGTTTTGGAGGGACAGTGTATCTGCCACCAGAGTGAAATGAAGCTGCCAGTTTTTTCACTGCTAAGTGGCTGAAGCTGCTTGTGGTCAATATTAAAGGCAGCTGTGGCTGTTTTTAACGCATATGAATATCAGAGCACGCTTACGAAGAGGCTGATCTGGAGAGATGCATTATGGGTAATGGTGGAGAGCAATATTCTTCAAAGAACCGCTGCACAAACTTTCTTCAGTTCTTTAGAATTATTTGTGGGAAGACTCTTTCATTTAAGCAGCAACATATAGACGTGGGTGTTTTATACTTAGTGCTTGTGTTTTTGTAAATTATATGCATAACGCCCTTTAAAGTTGGAGCTTGGATGTTTAAGGACTTTTTTCCTTCAGGCAATAAAAGAATAAAAAGATAATAAAAAGGGTTTTACAATCAAGGAGAAATGTCTGTTTAATTCATACTTGATTGATGTTTTTATTATGGTTTTCAGAGTGACTATGCGAGTTTCTGGTATAACATGGTCAAAACAATTGGTTAGCATGTCAATAATACAATTTGCCAGACTCAATACCTGGTCATCTTGTTTTAATGTTTTGCATTATAAAATGATGGACTATGTAGAGGATTCCCTGTAAATAATTATATTTATCTACTTTATTTTGACCACATTTGCCAACATAATGCAGAGGTAATGAAACTTTCTATTCTTAATTAAAAGATAAAACAGCTTCCTTTTTAAAATGTAAAATATTTTAATAAAATTATATAAACAAATGTAAACAACTATAAAGGATAAAATAGGTTAACAATATTGTCAGTGTCCTGGCTTCCTGTTTTGAGTCTTCTTAGATTCTCTTGCCAGGATCCTGAACTTCCCTGTTTTGTGTCAGAGCATGTTGTTTAGATCCTGACTCAATCCTAGTTGTGGTTCTTGTTTCTTGGAGTCGGAATCTAAACTCATCTGGGTCTTTGTTTTCTGTGGAAGCACATGGCTTCTGTTTGTTTACATTTTGTCATGTGCTCTTCATGTCTTGACCCCGCCCCCTTGTTTCTTTGTTCATCCTGTTCTCAGTTGATTTCCCTCACCTGTTTGTCTTCGGTACCCACCTTGGTTTGTTCCAATTTAATGCCCTTGTGTTTGCTGTCTTGTGCTGGTTTGTTGTTTGATGTTTGAGTGTACCTGTTTAAAGTTTACCTGTAGCTGTTTGAGCGCCATGTACTTGTTTCCAGGGATGTTTACTTGTTTTCTTGAATCACTGTTCTTAGTTATAGTCTGGTTTTGTTTGCCCCTTTTTGGGTTTTTGTTTCTGTTTTTTTAATAAAGACCATTTTTTGTTAAGCTGTCTGCAACTGGGTTCTTTCCCTGCAGCCTCCTGATAAATATGCTATACATTAATATCCTTATCTTGATGCTACACAGTGTGCTGATCTGTTTGAACAACTTTCAGTACACAGTAACAAATTCCTATCATCAACCCTAGGGAGCAGCAGAACATTTAAAATGACACCCTTCCCACAGCAGACCAGTAAGGTCTTTTGAAACATTTACTGTTGTGTTCTATGCCGTATATATTTTCTCTTTTTATTTTTATTAAATGAATGAAGCAGACACCAAAGCCAGCTCACCCTTGTATGTTCACTGCCTGGATCTAATAACTAAGCCTTTATTGACTATTCCTGGCATATGCCAGTCAAAACCACCATACATTGGTCTATTGATTGTGTCTTGTTTAAATAAACCTTCTAATTGAGCTTTTCACCAGGCCATCACCTGCATTGTGCTGGGAGGTAGTGGTTCAAGAGGGAGAGAGGGATGATGGAAAGTCACCAATACGGTGCAGAGCACACAACATCTTCACTGCTGTATATGTAGAATATGTTCCTGGATCAATGAGACAGCATTCACATCAGCCAATGATCCTAAAAATAATGAGAAACTAATATAATAGTTTTTATATTAGTTTCTCATTATTTTAATATAAACATTATAATATAAATAATGTTTCCCAAACATGGGAAATGTCCCAAAACCATAGTTTAAATGGCTCACTTGAGACCTTTACAATAAAGCAAACCTTATTTCGTACATTGCTCTTTCCCATCAGTTGAAATGCATGTGGCTTAAAAATTGGTCCATTATATGAGATGGTATATTTGACCTGTCGTTCTCGCCAAAATACACTCTCATCTCAGCTGTTTAAACACACCACTCGCGCAAATTGTTGCCCTTCAAAGATAAAGATCTCATTGGTGTGGGCCAGCTTATTGTGTTGAAACACCCTAATCATTAAAGAAGAGCCAGCGCGATAGAACAAACATAATGTCATTAGGTAATAGTGTATTCAAATTTACATTGACCTCAACTCAATGGCATATGGTTTGTGTCGGCCAAGGACAATATTATTGAGAAGACCTAATTGAGCCATAGAAAAGCAAAAGACTAAAACAAAAGAGCGCTCATGTTATTTCATATAATCATGTTGGAGTTGGGGATGTAAATTGGATACCAACAGATTTTGACTCCTACAGTGAAAGTAATTAGGCCTTCCAAAACAGAACACTTGTCATCATAAGTGTACTAGAGGACCCCCTGATATGCTTATTCCACATTAATAGTTGATGGTTAATAATAGGTCAGGTGATTAATCGGCATAAAGTCTAGTCCACTCTGTTGCTTATTCTGGCCAAGAACCACCAAGTGAGGCAAGACAAGGCAACTAGATAACAGGTAAAGCAGTCAGCCATTGCTCATTTAAAAGTTACAGCATATAACATTTCTGTGATTATTTGTTTCAGAGATTTACAACTGGTTTTGCTTCAGATTTTACATTGAGCATCAAAGAGTGACACAACATTGTGGTCAGCACAAACCATGTTTGTTCTCTGTATTCAATGTTGATTGGTGTTCAATGTTTTACCTTGAATTCTAGTTGTAAAGGGAAAAGGGAAAACTTATCCATGCTAACATCTGCCTAATTTGGCTAGCTTCTGTTGAAAGTAATTTGTGCCAAAATACTGTACAGTTTGGTTGGATTTACAGTTATCAGATGCTTTCATCCAAAGTGACTAACAGTGCATTCAGGCTACACATTTTTGAGGAATCAAACCCATGACCTTTGCGTTGCTAGCACCACACTGTACCAGTTGAGCTACAGGAAAGCTAAGCCAGATTTCAGTCAGATCTTGCTTTGTGTTTAACATGCGTCAGGCAGACAGTGAATGGACTCGGGCACTGTCTGAGGCTAGGATAAGGTGATAAATGAATTTGGTACAGAGCTGCCTGCCCCACCAAACCCCTATGCTTAGTGACTTCTGATCTTTTTACCTCACATTATGAACAACAGCTTCCACAGACCCCAAACATTTCTTTGTTTAACAAATTAACTTTTATCAATCCAGTAGATATCCATCCAATCTTGTCACAGTGGGTTTCAGAAGGATTCATTATTCTACTTATTGCTAATACATACTTTTTGAAACACATTTCTTCAGCTGAGAAAAGACCCTCTTGGGCTTTGAGCTGCTTTATTCATCTGTCCACAGGGTGTTTGAGATCTAAATAAAGTGTATTGTCTTAAAACTGGGCTTGCTGCTTGATCATCATGTTCGTCCAAGAACTGCTTATGTAACTCTCAGTTGTGAAACTGTCATGACAACTTCCACTCAACAGTTGCCCAGGCTTTTGAGCTGAGGTACAGTGAACAATTGTCTGGCCTCTGCACTGAGACAGCTTGCATTGACATGTTTAGATTTCCATATTCCTCATACATGCTCAGGTCTCCATTGGTTAGGTGTTGTACCAAAATGTATGACACAACAGATGACAAAAGAACAACAATGGTTTTCAATTTTGGATTATTTGGTGGCTTAGAGCTGAAAATTATCTCTGAAGTACAATCCACATTTACTGCTAGGTACATCGTAGCAATCGAACATGACTCAGTTACAGTACTTTAACTTTTACGGTAATTGTCTGTTGTGGGTCTTTATTTCCAGTTTAGGAGCATTAGGTTTTGCGTTTTTTGCATATGCTATGCGTTATAGGTAAAGTAATGACAGAGGCCCAGCTAATGAGATTATCAAACTATAATACTACAATAGTTCAGTTTCGTTCTGCTTCGTTCTTCCCCAGTAAGGCTCTGTATTCCAATCAGACTCCTCCCCGGCCTTTCCCGCATCTCCTTAACACCACCCTGGTTTAAGTTCTTTGAGATCCACGGAGAACCACTAATGTGTGACCTTCTTACAGTCTATGGAGCAGGCAGTACTGAAAGCTGAGGTAATGAGCTTCAGGGTAAGTCTTGTGGGGTGCCATTGAGGGCTGCTGTAAGTACAATAGAAAGTATAAAGAATAAAGGAGTTATTCTTAAAAATACATTCAAGTTAATACTGTTTTGTTTTAGCACTAAGTTTAACATTCACATTCATCTACATTTACTGGGCTGGTTTTTCTGGACATTAAATACATACCTTAATGCTTTGGATGTTCATTAGTGACAAATGTACACCCTACAGAAAAGACTAGCATGAATTTCCATGCTGGTTTGGTGCTGACGTAGAATAGGGACAACCACATCAAATCCAAATTCTGGTCTTTACAGCAGGGTAAGCTATTAGCTCAAAAAGAGTCTTTTAAAAAGTTTACATATATGTTTAAATGTCTCCCCAAATGTCTTGGTTATATACACTATGCAGTATGTAGTGGTACATATGGTACATAGTACATGTAGTGGTCTGGATAGCATTATGGAGACACAACCCTCCTGGTGTGTACACTTTTTACAGGAGCAGGAGAAATAGAGGTGGAAATAAGCATCTTTGTAACATTAAAGCCCCCGACGGCCTTCCAAAGTCCCTTTAGCTATGCTCATTATTAGTAATATCTATATATAAATTCAAGAATGCAGTCTCCCTACCACCATCTGGATCCACTAATCAGTCTGAAGCCTGAGCAGATCTGCTGAGGCCCTGATTTGTTTTTCCTTTACACTGACCTGTGACCATTGTTATCATGTTCTTCAGGTATGCTGCAAGTTATATACGTAAAATGTCTCAGGTGGCAGACACTGCTCAGTGCAGCCCACACTGTTTTGACTAGTTCTCAATAAATTCAATTTTTCCAAAGTTTCATACATTCACCTGTGTTACATACATTCATACATTCATTCACAGCCAGAACACTGATATTGTTGTGATGTTGTGTTGTTTAAACCTAGAGAGTTAACTTTAGGAACTTTAACACACGTTCCGAGTCTCATTGTGCACGGCAAAGCTTGTCTTCACAGACTTCTGTCAAAATGTGATAAGACTCTGCCTTATTTTCGGCTGATGTCACTAATGCTGTTTACAGTAAGTTTCAACTGTTAGTTATTTAAGGAGAGATGTGGTATTAAACACCTAGTTTTCATGTTCTCTTTAATTACTAATGATTAAAAGTAATCTTGTATAGTCATCTAGTATCATATCTCGATTAACTGATAGGTCTTTATTTAACAGAATTCTCTTCTTATTAATGTCTTTCATTCAGGAATTTTTATATGCTGTGTGTAATAGGTCCTATTCATGTGGTTCTCAAATTTGCTCAATGTTGGAAACCCATATGACAATACTTTTCTTAGTTTTAAATGTTTTATTGTGGTTTGTTTTATTGACCCTCATTAAAAATATTTATGTACATAATACATTCATCTTAGAGTCAACAAAACAATTTACATTATAATACATTTAATCACACATCAGGGGAAACAGAAACAAATAAAGTCACAATTGACCTTGTACACATCTTCCACAATTGCATAATCACACATCAAGTCTTTGTCTTAAAACAAGCCAAAAACAAAAAAGTATTCATTAGCAGTATTTATGTAGCAAAATAAAAGTATCTCTCACAAGACACGTATAGCCTATTATTTTTAAAACATTGCAGAAGAAAAAAAGCATTACAAATAGATTACAAATGAAGTAAAATCGAATGTAAACATTTTCAAACAAGATAAATACTTTAACAATACAAAATGTGTGAGAGCAAAACATTGCAATTCAAATGATGAATGATTGATATAATGTCCCTCCAGCAACAGCAATTTTAAGGTTTTAACCTGCGTGATGACTGACAGTCCTCCTTAAATCAACATTATAAAAGAGCATTTTTCTGAAGTGAAAGAAATGACTGTTGTGTACAGGAGTGGCAAAGCAGGCTCCTAATATGTGTTGTAGAAGCTGATTGGCATACATGGCTCGGTGGTTAAAACAGTAGAGAAATTAGTAGAATAACTTGACGCCCCCTTTTGGCTGAATGTCAGACACACCCCAGGCCACTACATTACCACGAATACCACAGCCACTGCCATGCAGCCGTGCCTGATGAGATATCTCCTTTGAATCCAAAACATGGTCCCACATGTTCACTCCGGTCATCTTACCTGTGAAGGCCTGCTCTGCATCAAAGGTATCTTGGATGCTGAGATGCCTGAAGTATCGTCCATACTCTTGGCCAAGAAGTATGCTCCCTTTGCTGCGTAGCTCGTGACCCTTAGCCACTCCAGGAGAGCTTACAGCTTGTTGACCGTTCACCCATAGAGAGGCCAGACCCTGCCATGAGCTCCAGACCGCACATATGTGCACCCACTGACCCTCTTGCACTGCCCCTGAAGCCTCCACCAAATGGGTTTCACCATCCACTGTGAATAGGACACTCTGACCATTCAGCACTAGCTGTAGTTCATAAGGGTTGCCAGTTGTGCTGTAAGAGAAAAGGACGGTCTTGTTAAGCACTTGAGTCGGTTTCGCCCACAGGCAGATGGTGACTGCGTTGGTCAGGAAGGGTCTTTTTGGTGTCACTTCAACAAGGGATGTAGACGAACGCATGGAGAAGAGCAGACCAGTGTCACAGCCTGCAAAGGTAGAACAAGAAGGAGAGGGGAAGGATGTTATTATAAAATCTTAATTTCCTTAATTTCTTAAAAGGAACAAAATTACCTGACGTAATCTAATGTCTGTTCTCATGTAGTTCAGAGGTGGTACCATTGAACCCCTCCACCCATGACTAGATGCACACAATTGCACTTTAGCTCTTTGAAGATTTTCTCAAGCTTTCTATGAACAATTTTCACACTGTCAACACTTTAGGATAATTCGTATTTTCATAAATTAAAAACTATAAAACACAGGTAAAGCTAAAAGTCCAAACTATTCATTTCTTTAAAAAAACTAAAAGGTCAGGTGATGTAATCTTCAGAGATCCCTTTATATTGTAATGGTAATTCTCTGAGTAATGATTTTCATTTAAAGATTTCATCATTCTGGATCAAGTCCATGTTTTGTTCCCTTCTAAAAAAAGGGACAGGGAGTGAAGGGTGACAGAGAGCAAGGCGAGGCTATTGGTGTTTATTAATTTCCAAAAATGATAAGAATAAAACTGGTAAAACCAAAAAGTGATCTTTCCTCTCCTGTGTTTTTTGTTTTTGCTTGCTTGAGCGTGTTTTATGGAGCGGATGGTCATTTCTGTGCATAAGTGCATGTGATTAAGCAAGCTGGCAGAACCACTGAGAGGATCTTCAACCAGAAGGAAGCCCAATCAAAGTGGAAGGTTTGTAAAACAGTTGGAAAAATAGATGGAGATGTATTGGAGGGGGTTTAGTTAAAGGTATTGGTACGTTCCCTCTCCTCTAGGTGATTGCTTAGCTATGAAAGGTCATGACTCTCCTTTCCTAACGTACTATGTTTTTGTTACATTTGTTTTAGGTTTCCTGCATTAGGAGGCTGGTGGGAGACTAAATCATTATCTAAACAGTCATCTAATTCTGTTTTCCCTCTGGACGCTTTGGTGTGGTCACCCACCCTGTTAATGATTATACCTCCCTCTGTCTTCTATACTGCTACAAAGCCCTTTAATACAGAAAGCATGGGCATTTAAAATTAAATCATTTTAGCCTATGTTGAAGGGAAAATGTTCAGTTCAGCTCACTTATGAGGTAAAGGCTGTCTAGTTGTGGACAAGGCTTGTTTCCCAACTCAGCGGGAGCTTAGGAAATGCCTTAGGGGGTTAAACATTTTCAGGTTTTGGGGAAAATTAGGAGGGAAGCCTCTTAACGTAAGGTGATGGTGGTCTTTGCAGGGGTCATGTAAGTTTACGTACTTTTTAATGTTTTTGTGTTAGTCAGCTAAGTTGGGTAATGGTTTGATTGTAACATATGGTTTGCATAAATCACAGCTTTACAGCTTAAACTGCACAAATGCATTATCACAATCATCACATCGCTGCCTGTTTTAGTCAGATCCAGATTGCATTCAAAAGATGAACTCTTACAAAGCAACGCATTTGCAAAGGGTGTCGGAATTGGAGTGTGATGTTTTGGTGCTTAAAACCTATGACATAATTTGATGTGTGTTTTTACTATTCTTATACAAAATCCGTATGGTTTGACACAAGTTTGAATATGGCTAGCAAAGTTTTGTTAAGTGGCAAAAAAGTGGCAAAAATAATGGACTGCTTTTGCTTATTACAGCATAGGTATTCTCACCTGATGGAAGCATGTTGGCCAGATGTGATTGTCTGTAAAGGGTCATCTGTTCCCGGATGGTTTGCAGCTCACCGGAGATGGCTGTTAGAGTCTTCTCCAGCCTGTCTACTTTCTCTGCCTCAGTCCCTTCTTGCATAAGATGTCGGGCCTGGAGGCTCTTGGCTTGTGAGGATTTCTGGCAACAGTTCTCCAGCCGTTCCAGCTGCGTGGCCTGGTTCCCGCTAGACACAAGTAGCTGCTGCAGGGCCGCATTATGGTGCGTGTACTGATCAGTTGAGACCTCTCGCAAACGCTCCAGTGCAGTCTGCAGTCGCATCTCCATCTGAGCTCCCGTCCGCCGGGCTGAGTTCTCAATTGCGGACACACAGGACCCGCTGTACTGTGCCACGAACTGCAGCATCTCCCCCCTCAGGGTCTGCAGCTCCACCTTGATGATGTTATCGGCATACTGCAGGAGCATGTTCTCGTTCATTTGGGAATTTTCCAGCATGGTGAAGAGCTTATCCCACTTGGTTAAAGCTGAAGCTTTGCAGGGCGCCGGAGAAGGTGTGGGGGTCTCCCCTGAGAATGAGAAAGAGAATGAAGAGAATGAAAAGAATAAATGACAGAGAAAATAAGCTAGGAGACATGATTTATGAACGTGCATAACAGGACACAATATGTGTTAAGTTTGAAGGGTCATCAGTGGAGAGCTCCGATATG
Source organism: Botia almorhae (assembly GCA_036877575.1). Lineage (NCBI taxonomy): Eukaryota > Metazoa > Chordata > Actinopteri > Cypriniformes > Botiidae > Botia > Botia almorhae. The sequence continues at coordinate 23,039 of JAZGTJ010003615.1, forward strand.
CTCCACACACTGTTACAACTGATTGCTGAACTCTCATATTTTACTTAGCTATTTTACTTTTATATTTTACTTTTAACTCTCATATTTTACTTGGTTCTGGAAAAATCAAACTGAAAAGTTGCCTCGAAATCAAACATGATAAAGAGAAACGAATGATTAAAACCCAGCCAAAGAGCCCTTTATTTGTTTATCAATCATGTGATCCTTGTCGTATTTCTACAAGATCACCAAGAATTGCTCTAAAATGTATTTCTTAACATTTAAAACTCCTGAAACTGATGTTAAAGTATTTACAATTAATACCTCATAAAATACTAGTTTTATTTAGGCTTTTGAAGATAATCTTAGTGAAAAACACTAAAATGATGTATTTCAATGAAATAACACTAAAATATTGCTTGCAGGGATAATACTTTTAATGGTGCTGTTTGTATGTTTGAAAGCTTTTATAAGAGGAACCACAAAATCAACACACAACCACACTATAACACTTGCCAGTGCCAAAGTTTTTTAACACTATCCCGTCATTACAGTTGTTGAGTACACAACACGCATATTCTGCCCATACAGCAAACATCCCCTCATTCATAAACTCCTGATCGAGGTGAGGCTCTTTTCCTGTATATAGAAATCCTTTCTTAAAGACTTTATACACACACACACACACAATAACAAAGTTTTCTAATCCTGTCAGAACTTGTGTTCCTCCTAAACTCACAAAATGTAACTGTAGTATTGATCATCAAACAGTACTAGACCTACTGGAAACATTGTCCTTCATCTACCTTACCTTCTGTCTGTTCCTCATCAGTTATCTCATTTAAATAATTGGCTCCGTAGTTTACATTGATTTCATCTTCGTAACTTTCAGATACCGCCATGGATAACAAACCCATCAGACACACAGCCTGGAGTAACGTCCACATGCACATGCTGGCCATGTGTAAATATAATCAGCACTGCGTTTGTGCGGAATCGGCTTTTCTTGTTGGTCCTCCTCGTTAGATGCTGAGCAAGCAGTTTACCGAACGCCTGCTTGTTTGGTGAACTGCAGCTGAGACGCAACTGAGCTGGATAGAGGGGCTCTCTGGTCTATATAAGCATAATGAGAGGGGGAGAAAGAGAGTTAGCTCCAGTGAGCAATGCTTTGTTGGAGGTAGTATGAATGGTGTGGTTAAAAAGTTGTACTGCTCCTGCAGCGGAAGACACACAGAGAGAGAGGGAGAGAGAGAGAGATTTTAGGTGGAAAGTAGAAGAAGGAGCTAAATAGGTAAGTAAGAAAGTGCTTGGAGGTTTTTGACTCCTGTGTTGGTTCTTTATTTACAACAGAGATTTATTGGGGTTTTTTTGGCAGTTTTCCTTCCTTTAGGTTTCTGTTTTGCTATTCAATTTTTGATTTTTCTATTATCTAGAAGAGCTCTTATACACCTTTAGCAACGTAGGAAATCATTCTGAATGAACTTTGTATACGGTTCCTGGAACATTCTATAAAGAAACATAGACACAACCCTATCCCTAACGTTAAACAACATATTGCCAAATTCAGTGACAGGACTGATTGACAAGAGTGGTTCTAACCTTTAACTTAATCCAACCCTAACACTATATTCTAAATTCTAATCTCATTCCCCTGAGAATCATGTCCTGTTGCCTTTCATTTTACTTATATTCTGATCCCAGAATATCCCAATGCTTAATTTCCTGCCTTAAAACCTAGACTGCCCCAACCCCATAAGGACTGTCCTCCTTCAAAAAACAACCCAATAGGTCATTTATACAAGTAGCTTATTCTGACCTATAGTTATGTTTTAAAGTTAAGTGCCATTTAGCTGGTAAATACCTAATAAATGCCTTGTCAGTAATTGGACTAGTGTCATGACAAAACACACAATCACAAACCAATTAAATTCTCAGTTATCGACATGGAACCGGCTTGCCACCATGTTTAGTGTAATCTTTCATACAGATGTGGTTTCATGGAAACATGTTGTTTTAGTCGCTAAATATGCTGAAAATACTGCTTTTTTTTTTCAAAAAATGTATTGTTTCACTTCAAAGGGCATTTATTAACCCCCTGGAATCTAATGGATTACTTTTATGATGGATGGATGTGCTTTTTGGAGCTTCACAATACTGGGTACCATTCACTGCCATTTTAAGGCTGGGAATAGTCAGGATATCATTTAATAAACTCCAATAATATAATTTAATAAACTCCGGCTGAAAGGAAAAGTATATACATGGTCATATGGGTTAAAAGACAGGTTGACCCCATTTCTAGTATAATCGCCCAATCCAGATCATGATTTTATAGAGGAAAACCACACATACTGCCAATGAGGATTCTTAAGGATATTGATTGATAGGAATACATCCTACAAGGGTAAATCATTTTAAGGAAACTGATACTGTTACATGTTTTGAAGCCATGTTACAGAAAGTTGGGGAAAGACTGGATTTGACCTCATTTTCTGTCAAATAACGTGCTTTATATTACAAATGTTACAAATTATTTAATTTGTATTGTGCATGATTGTGACAGGGACTTAGTAGTAAGAATTGTACATCTACCCCCTGCTTGTCAAGAAGGTTTTGGATGCTGCTATTGTTTTTAGGGGGATGCTGGACTGTGGGTCATGGAAACTGTCATTTTGTTGCCGCCACACTTAGTCACACACATTTCCCCATAAGCAAAGATTCCACACCCAACTTTAAATTATTTTCTGCCTTCAAAATGTTTCTGTGAGACTCTGTGGGGCTAGTGGAGGACTGATAAACTTAATGTGCGAGACACAAGTGGAGAATTACGTAAACAGACCTTCACAGGCATTATATGTTTCCTGTGAAAAAATTACCATTAATATGTCTGTAACATAAAACACTTTTAATGTCAACGAACAGATTCTTTTGCTTATTTCAGCCAGGTTTGAACCAAAATGAGCGTGCCAACAAACCTATAAAAATGTGTCATTTTTTGCATTAATCATCATAATTAGTTCATCAGTATTAGTTTATCAACACATTTTCTGTTAAGCAAAAAATCAAATTGAGCTCATGTCCTGCCAATGTGCCGCTTCCCACATGTGGTTCCCTACCGGTGGTTCCTTGCAATACGTTGCCTGGTGCAAAAAGCACAGAGGCGTTTTTGAATGTGAAATCAGGCAGGGTTATGAGACAGTACAAATGTGAATGACTACTTTCGTTGTCTGGGAAGGTCAGCCATGACTAATGGCGTCAATCTGCCACCTTGGAATGCAAAGTGCTGGTAATGTGAAATTCCAGCAGCACCTACACCCTAATTGATGACAATGGACTCCTCTAATCTACAGTTTAAATGCTGCTGTATGTTCCAATGCTGCAGCACACCTACAACATAAGAGGAGGGCCGAGCACATCAGAGAAAAAATATTCAAATTAACACCTGGATATTCTACCTTGTTTGTTCTAGTACACTTCATTATTATTATTTGCTGTATTAAAAAAAACTGAGTGTTTGAACTGTGAAGTTGACAAAATTTTCTAGTGAAGCTGGACTGCTTTTCTAGGTTGAAAAATGATTGGTTGTGTCTTATATACAGCACTTTCACACCTGAGCTGGCCATTTCATTAAAGGGTTGAGTTTAACCTGAAATATTCTTTAGATATGAAAGGTTCGAGGTTGTGAAATCTGCTAGGTTTACTTTGTGAGGTGTTTTTAAAGTAAAGATTTGTGAGGCAGTGAGCAGGTGCTGATGCAGACAGATAAGTAGCCCTTCAGGTCTGAGAGCATACTTAGCTGCAAATCAACCACTGCTTAGAAACATGTCACTTGAAAAGATACTGACTTTTGGATTAGATATGCATCATGGCATCAATATGCCATGACTTAGATCATATGATGAACCATGCACTTCAAAAGCTCACTTTTAAGATACTGCAGTAAAATAATTGAGTTCTGGCTAAGACCTTAAAAAGATATACACAAGAATCTGTACAGTTTTTTCTTCCTTTTTCACTTTTTATTACTTTTTTATTTCCTAGGATAACATGATGACATAATAAAAGCAATAAATATTTTTTTAGATTCATTGAAATTAACTGTTTAAGGGAAGCGGTTTGTGGAAATAAACCCTTCACTACTAATAAATACTTCAGCCACATCGAATGCAAGTGTGTTGTCTCACTGAGGGCTATAGAAGTGCTGTACATCAGACCTCTGTAATAACATGCTGTCAGGGGTTAGCTGTGCACTGGAGAAAGAGACAGCATTTCTGCACAGCCTTTGATGTTATCATTACAAGAATAAAGGTCACATGTGGAAAAACTCTCTTTGGACAGTCTTTCCTAATTATGAGTTACTTGGATTTAGCTCTTCCCATTAAAGTCTGAAACTTGCCAAGAAATACCTTTTGCCAAAGCACCTGGCAAACATATATTACCTAACAGATATTGGTCTTCTATGTTTCTTAGAAACATCAGTCACATGTTCACTGCTGCGCTGTTATAAAAAGTTGTATGTGGCACTAATCCTTCATTAACATAACCTGCTGGGTTTAGCAGATTGGCAGGTCTTCTGCTTGGATGAATGTCCCTCCTGAGTTAGGCAAAACATCTCATACTAAATTATGTTCTCTAATTGACCGCCCAGTCTGAGAAGGCCTGCCAGAACAGATACTAGATTTGTAGATGATTTTGCTGAAATTTAGGGTGAAAGTTTCATATTTAGTTCATGATGTGGATGATCAATGAAAATTGCTGTTGCACAGCTATTAAAAATGAGGCCATGTTTTAAGAATCATTGCTTAAGGACAATATTTTGTAGCACTGTCCCCCAAAATTCATTTTTCCCCTCTGACCTTGTTTACATTGTGCACAAATCTGATTAGTTTTCAAATGTAATTTTTGTCCAAAGTGTCATTTTGGTTGTTTGGTTGGTGCATAAAACTTTTGCAAGTAAAGCGCTGTTTCCATATAGTGGGTCAAATAGAACAGAATCGTAATTTCCTAATAAATTGGTGTCAAATATCACTAAAAATGGAAGTTTCTGCAATAGGAGAAGCTAATATGGGTCGTTCTCTGATATAGTAACTGACTTGCATCTCGCAGAGCATGCAGACAAAACAAACACAGTCATGTTTCCTTGCTAGTTATTTACCAATAACATGGTTTGGTTCATATGGTTCGGTTCCGTTCTGTTTGCTGTGGGGGAAGGGTTCACCAGCAATTGTAAAAAACACTAGATTCAGTTTTAACATCATAATAATAATGCTTAAAGACAGGAACTATACACAAGTTTATAAATGTTTGCAGGAATTGTTTGGATTAGCACAAAACTTGTGGGAAAGAAAAAATGTGCGCAATACCCACAATTCTGCACTGGTGTATAATATTTAGAAAAACATAAGGTAGGTGGTGGGCAGTGTTACGATCTAGTTTTGAAAATGTGATAATTAATGTGCATTAAAACAGGTGGGTGGAAACATAGCTTGTGTGATTCACAGATAGTGTAGTCCAGATGCAACATTTGCACAGTTACTTGATGTAATGAGTTGCTGTCGGTGGGGATGGAAATCTCTCTTGTTTCTGCTTGTGGCTATTACAACATCATGCTGTGGTGAGACGCATGAGACAACATAGGTAACGTTACTGCGGTTAATTGCGGGTAGAGATGCTACTGTGCTTATTGTATGGCGTGGGTACTCTACAGGCCACATCCCCAAATTTTTAAAGATGCTTTGAAATAAACCTAACTTTGAACTAATCTCTGCTTTGATTTTATTAGTCCTGGTGTCATGATTTAACAAGAGAAGCTGAAAGGTATTTTTCTCTGCTGTGTTCTCACAGTCACCTTTAGAAAGTTCCGGATCATTTACAGATGAAGACGGTTTAATTTATTTTTCTTTCATTCATCATTCTTTTGTTTTGTTTGTTTATTCTTATTCCTACGATGGCTTTTTGTCTCATTTTATTCCCTTCTGTCTCTTTACTCTGAGATCATTTTTGCCCCGTGTCATAGCAGAGAAACTTCCTGGAATTTCTAAGAAAATAATTGAGGAAACTGAGGACAATAAAATGTGAACAACAACAGAAGACTACATTTGTTGTCAAGAAAAGAGCTGTTGTTGTTGCTTGTTGTTGTTTTGAAGTCAACACATAATCAGCTCCCACACTGTTTTCTTGGGGAAATGGCATGCACATTTCCACCAGAATTCAGGATATCACTATGCTGGAGGTTTGATTCGTCATTCCTGGTGGGTTTTATAATAGGGTTTGACTATAATGTTCAGTGGTTAAAGGACAAGTGAAATACCACAGCAAATGCTATTCTTTCATGGAAAATATTCATAGTAATGGCACTTGAATCTATGAAATGAATAAGGCCCTGCTGATTGATGATTCCATAGTTACAACAGTTTGCTCTATTCAATAAAACTGTGATAACTAGAAGGATTAAAACTAATAAAAACAATTTTATTATATTTTTTATGGTTTTAAAGTAGTATTATTAAATAGATATATAATTTACAAACACCAAAAACAGATGCATTACTGACACTGAAATTGTCTACAAAACAAGATATAGAATAGAGTCTGTGCATTAAGCAGTTAGCGCTGAACTATTTGTACAGCTTGTATTGTAAGATATCTTACAATAAAAATAAATAAATAAAATTAGTTAGAACACCCTTTTGTAAGGAATGTCTGCTGTATTGATGGATTATTAACCTCAACCCTAAGTGGGGGCTGATGAGCGCATGAAAAATTAAACAGGGATTTGGGGATACAGGTAAGTCAAGGTTACTTATTCTGGGTAACAGAGAAAGAATTTGCATGTTACCAAGGGTTTGGATGGGTGGATTGATAAGTAAGTGAGTGATTTAACTGTTGTTTTAACAAAAGTCTGCATGTTCAACCTGTTTGGTGATTGACACCTTTACACAGCAACATCATAGCTGTAACACTGAGAAACATTTCTGAAATATCAGAAAACACATTGTAACAATCTGCTTCCCCGCGGCTCATAGTGAAGAGAAATTTACTGGAAGAGAAAACGGGGAACCACACTTTTGGCAGAAATCAAACTGTAATCCGGATATCCTGCATTCAGAAATGTTGTTTTTGGGGGAGTGGTTTGTTTGCCAGCAAACAGCAGATAAACAGAGAAAGAATTAAAGAATGCAGTAGTAATAAGAAATGAACTGTGTGTGCATTGGGTAACAAGCACATGCATGTCACTGAAATACCACATTAATTGGGGCTTTGTTGTCAGATTAAAGGAAAGGATATGAGACATTATCTTATAATGAGTCATTCTGTTATTTACACAGAGGGGAATTCAGAAGAAGACGGTATTTGTATGATGAAGGCTGATAAAGTGATGGAAATATAGAAACATACTGTAAATGGTTTCTTTTATTATTGAGTCAAAGAAATCAAATTACAAATACATAATTCAATTCAATTTTATTTATATAGCACTTTTTACAATGTTACATTGCTTCAAAGCATCTTTACATAGAGAAACAAAGAATAATAATAAAAACACAGAACAAATGTCGGACATGTTAATCATATTATTGCAAATAATATGTGTGGACTGTAAAAGACTAATTAGGTATACTAGGTTTATAGTATGTTTACGAAGAAAGGGTTGACTGAACCGATAAAACCACAAAATTGTTGAGCAAGATATGCGTTACAGCTTACATAGGGATGGCATATAATAGAAAACATCTTATGGGACAGGGGTATAAGGGATTTGCAATAGTACCATGAACTACATAACATGCAAAAGTAGCATACATACACACATACATAAAATATATACAATAAAATATTAGACATTTACAATTTACATAGCCCTAGGCTAAGTTAGACGGCAGCAGACAAGCCAACAGGGCGACAGCGGCAAGGAACCAAAACTCCAATGATGTATAGATGGAGAAAAAAACCTTGGGGGAAGCCAGGCTCGACCAGGAGGGCCAGTTATCCTCTGGCATGTTAAAGCTGCAATTTGTAACTGTTTTAGATACGAAGAATATTTGATAATATGTCGGGCACTAAGAGATTTTTTGTGCCAACAAAAAGCGGTGAGGCATAATATTACAAATTGCAGCCATAACATTACACTGCTGTGATGTTATGAAAAGTTTGTCATGTAAATAACGGTAGGTTTACTAAAGAAGTCTATCCTGATGATCTGTTTTAGGGTCATTTCATCCAGTCCATCCAGTCTGGTCTCAGAGTTTGGATCCAGCTGACTACAGGACCTTGGGGATTGAAAGACAAGACATAATCTTAACAGTACTGACAGACAATTTTAAAGTACTGAATTTGTTTTTTTCCTGTCACTGTACGGTATTCAAAAATGTATTCTAATATATTGTACATGTGTATTTTTAATTATGAAACGTTTTGTAAGTGTGATTTTAAATATGTTTTTTATTGTATTACTTTAAGTGTGTGTTAAGATAAATGACATATTATAATTGAGAAAATACTCATAATATTACTTTGTAAATTTGCACTGAGGCAAATTTATTGAGGCAATATTGAGGCAAAAGACATAATGAAATACTGTTTAACAAAATTAGAGAGACACACTACTGTATGTGGAATACAATATAAAATGTCACTCCCTCAGATATAATGGGAGAAAGATCAAAAGGTGGAAATGCCACAGCAAAACAGGGATTAACAGAATTTATACAGTATATGTAAACTAAGTTTAGTATGAAGCAATGTTGTATTTTGTGTGCTTGTGTGCGCACCAGCCTTCATATGTCGCTTTACCAGCACAATGTTCTTGTTTGACCAGCCTCACCATCTATCATTTAAAAAACTTCAGGTAATGTCACAGAGGAGGACACATTTCTGTTCTGCTCCTGCTGAAAAGTGCTGCTGGTTTATACAGCGATTGGGAAGCAAACAGGATGCGTTAGGATTATCCAATGATTTTCACATACTCCTATGAGATGGAAATGCCACTTCTGACAGTAAGTCTTCTCTCTCAGTTTGCCCTCTCCACCTCTGTCGGTTCAAATGTGAAGGGTTTCACCAGAAAAAAAATAAAGGATTCATGCTAAAGAAACAAGCCGAAGTAACTCACACATTTCTACTTGTGCCATTTCATTAAAGTCACTATGGTTTGTCAGGCCTTAATGTCAAGCTAGATTTCAGTGATGATCTACTGTGTGTTTTCTGCTCTGTTCTATGAGTCACTATGTTATAATATGAGGTCAGCTTTAAGGTCATTTCTGCTTTTCTGCAACACATCTATAAATCCAGATAAACTGTCAGTCTTGGGATGATGGCTATGAACTTCCTTGAGTTTCTTCTCTCAATGTTTTTCTCTGTTCCCATCTCTATCAGTTTTGCTCTGAAAGCTTGTGTATTGTAGGGCACAAGGACTTGTTTATGGCTGGGCAGCTCCGAAATCAACCAATCGTAGTTTGATAGTTCTTGACACAGAAGGATCAGAACCATAAGTGAACTCTGTTTGAAAGTGTTTTAGATTATTGTGTTTGTGGTGTTTTTGGCACATTCTACAAATATGGTGCCCCCTATTTTGGGGTTAATTATTCTGTAAGATTGTATCATGACTATGAATTATCCATATTTGAAGATCAGTTTAGGTAAACAGAAAAAGAAAACGAAATAATGATCAGTGTTTAAAGTGCTAGTTTAAAAGGATGAAACATTAAAACTGTTACGGTTAGGTGTTCGGGAGATCGGGATAACTAGTACTCAGGAGCGGAACGCGGAATAAATGACCAAATATATTTAATAACATGGAAAACATACAAACACTAACCGTTTCAATTAAAGCAAAAGCAACAACAGGCGCAGTTCATCAGAATAGTCCACAGGAATACATAGAACAATAAACCAAAAGCAATCACAAATATCCACAATAACCGACCAAACCAAACTGCATCACGATGGAGAACTTAAATAGTGCTACTAATCAGGGTGAAACAGGTGATGGTGATTAACAAAACAGGAAATGAACCAAAACAGGAAAAACCGGAACCAAACAGCAAACTTCAAAATAAGAGTCCGGGCATCGTAACAAAAACATAGTGACAATCTAGTGCAGTATTACACTGGATCAAGGAACTAAACCAAGTGTTTTGCTCAGGGTTGGCTGGTATGATCTTGATTTGATGTGACTGAGCCTTCACATTTATGTTAAAGTTATTATACAAAGCAGATGGTGTAGGCAGATCCATTTTCATCTGACATCTTTATGAATGTGGTCTTTGCAGTTACGATTACATTTTAGCAGCTGATGAGTGGTTAAAATTAATGAGGAAAGTGAATTTGTGTGTGTGTGTGTCTCTCTCTCTGTTTCTTTGTGTTAGTATAATGGCACCCTGAGCGTGTTTTGTATCATTATCACAGTTATTCCATCATGCGAGTGAAATCAGGGGAGCGTAAAATTAATTTCACTTGATATCTGTGTGTCTCTCTCCCTGCCTTTCCCTCCATTTTCTCTTAATTTGCACGAGACTTGTTTGCTTTCACATTATACATGCTTTCTTTATTGCCCATTTGAATACAGTATTAAACTTTGGTTTGTAGCTTGTTGTATACCGTTTATGTTGATTTTATTGTGCAGCTTTTTGAATGAAGGTGTACTGTTAGTTTTTAGATTCATTTTCTTTTATGGGGTGATAAAAGTCCCTAATATTTACAGTAAAGATGGGACCAATGCAGAAATACTGTTGCTTTGGCTTTGCTATTACACACACAGCAACTGCATAGTATCATGGAGCCAACTTTGGCTTATTGCATATTGCTTATATTTTTTTAATTCAAAGCCTTTTTAATTGCTTTTGCCTACGATCCCATGAGGTTTTGTAATAATTATAATGTAAGAGACATGGAGTATAAGCTAACATGTTAATTGACTAGTAGTTTGCTAAGCTAGTATGTTGAGCAGACAGCATTGATAATGTAAGCTGGACTAATATTTATATATATATTTATATATATACACATATATATACACATATATACACATATATACACACACAGTGCTGCTTGAAAGTTTGTGAACCCCTTGAGTTTTCTGTTGTTTTATCATGATTGTCTTATTTTACCATCACCACCTTCTTTCGGCTGTTCCCTTTTAGGGGTCGCCACAGCGAATCATCTGTCTCCACCTAACCCTATTATCTACAGTACATCCTCTTCCCTCACACCCACTAACTTCATGTCCTTGTTTATCCCATCCATATACCTCCTCTTTGCCTTCTGCCTGGTAGCTTCATTTCTAACATCCTCCTACCAATATATTCACTATCCCTTGTCTGTACATGTCCAAACCACCTTAATCTGGCTTCCCTGACTTTTTCCCCAAAACATCTAACATGAGCCGTCCCCCTGATGAACTCATTCCTAATCTTGTCCAACCTTGTCACTCCCAAAGAAAACCTCAATATCTTCAGTTCTGCTACTTCCAGCTCTGCCACCTGTTTCTTCCTCAGCGCCACAGCCTCTAAACCATACATCATAGCTGGTCTCACCACTGTCTTGTACACCT